>JACEIK010002961.1:19669-63063 GCA_018107945.1 Datura stramonium
CCCATGGTTAATAATTACTTGCATTACATGCAGTCATTTGCATAATTAACAGAACATAATTCTTAGAAGCTTGAATAAATTAGAGCAAGAGTCACTTGATTTTCCAAAATAATCAACTGATTGAAGGCATCATACTGTACCGACGTTTCATACCTGAAAACTAGTGAGTATAATATAAAGCATCCCCTCCCACTTGTAAATGTAGGATTCCACAAAGGCAAAAGGTAGATAGTATTACTAACCACTTTCTTTATCTCTCTCTCTCTCTCTCTCTGTTAAATATAAGCAATGGATTTAGTCCTTTGGAGAACCACAGTGTGACCAAGCCTGCAGGAATAGAGACAGAAATAAGACAACATAGCAAGGGTGGAAAAAAAATTCTCTAACTCTCAATGAAGATAGTAGCATGGAATGTGAGGGGCCTCAATAAAATCTATAAACAGAACGAGTTGAGACTTTTCATAGTAGAAATAAGGTGGATACTATAATAATTTTTTATAGTAGAAAAAAAAGGGTTCTAACGCCAATATTTCTTCATTTAAATTATATCCAATAAAGACATGCTATAACAATCTTTTGGAGAATGGGAGAAAACTGTGATAGTTGGCCATGGAAAACAATTCGGAAGACCATTGCACCCCTTAGAGCTGCTTTCTTAACTCGGATTGCCACTCATGGGTCTTGTTTAACACATGACAATTTGCATAAAAGAGGTCTTATTATATGCAGCAGATGTGTTCCATGTGAAGAAGCTAATGAACAAGTAAATCACTTATTGTTCCTCTGTACTTTCACCAGGCAACTCTGTTCCATGATTCTAGAGATTTTTACAGTCAAATGGGTTATGCCAGGTTGTATAGAACTTTCTTCAAGTAGCTGGGATGAGTAGTACTCTTCTCTGAACTATAGATTATATTTGAAGGCAGTCCCTAATTGCATTTTCTGGAATGTTTGGCAGGAGAGGAATAACAAATGTATTAATAATAGTAGGGAAAACATACTTCATGTTAAATCTATATGTTTGAAAAGTCTATAGCCTATACTTATGGTGTAGAAAGAACATTGTATCAGATATAAACTCTATGTTAGATCTTTTGCATTCCTTTAACCTGTAAAGGGAAACTTTCTAGTTTGTACTCTTTCTTGTACCTTCTTAGTACTCTTGAGACTAGCTTACATAGTCAGTGGACGTTGTTTGTATTGTTAAAGTTAGAAAAATGGCAATCTTCTATATGGTTAAGAGGAAACAAAAAAGCAGAAGAAAAGAGGTAGTTCTCTTATCCGCATCAACATTCATTTCTTCTTACTTACCAAAAACCACATGCATGCCTTTATTTTTTGGTTATTCATACATATAACTATGACATTTCAAACAGATAGTTGCTACTCTAGAGTAATTAGATTTAACACTACAATATCACTTAAATCAACTACACCCAAAAAAAAAAGTAAAATCAAAACAGGGAATGGTGTCAAGAGCAGGAGCTTACAATGAACAATGATATCACGTGGATAGGCCTTCACAAATTCCTTGGGAACATACTTCCAATCGTCTACACTACAGAAGCAGACATGTCAATTCATCAAAACTAAATACACTGATCTCTCATCATATAACAATCATAATTCTAGGACTAAATTAAGACCTAGTGATCTTTCAACCATAGCTTCTTTCTGCTTTGTATGAGAGTTTAAGAAAAGTTGTCTGATCCTTCTCTTTAGCTAGTACCATTTTCTAACTTTCACCAAACTCCGTATGACTTGATAAAAGGTATAGGTAATCATAACACTAAGACAAATTATCTACAAAAATTACCACATTTACAAGTTGATTAACCTACAACTACTACTGAAAATATAACAACAACAATTACTATATGACAATCCAAAACTAGTTAAAGTCACCTATATATATTTTCAATATATATTTATATTCATTAATTTGTAAAGAACGAGTATTGAATTTGAGTTCAAGATTTCAAGTCACCTGCCAATAATGCCATTAACCATGACAACTAAGTGAGCAGGAGCAGGACCCTTTTGGCTAACCTCCACATTGAAACTACATTCAGCGGCAGGTATCTCAACAACCGAAACTTCATCTTCCAATTTCATACATGGGAACCTAGGGAAAATAGAAAACCTTTTTCTCCTTTTTCATACATGGGAACCTAGTGTATATTATATTAATTTTTTATATTATACACAGAATGATTTAAATTTTTTGACTTTAAATCAGAACTTTCTTGTCTAATCTTCTGACTCCATCCAATGCCAATCTGTATCATCAAACCCATCCTCCTCTTCTGATATTTCTATAATTGTATCTTATGAATGTTGTGCATTAGATGGATTACCAACAACATAAACGGACACATTTTCTGTTGACCATCTAAAGTCACCACAATCTAATCTAGCTAAAGGACCAATGTCATCATTAGGCTCCCTCCAAAATGTGTCTTCTATATTAGGAAAATTCTTTTCCTCTAGATCATATAAATCAACAGGGACTTTATTCCTTGTGTAATAAACATCTTTCTCAACTGGATCTGCCACATAAAAAACTTGATGAACTTGTGATGCCAACACAAAAGGATCATCTTTACTGCATAACTTGTTGAAGTATACCCGACTTAACCCATATTCATTTACTTCATTCTAAAACCAATCACATCTAAACAATACAACACTAAAAGAATCATAATAATCAATCTCAATGATATCTTGAATAACTCCATAATAAATAACCTCTTCGTCTATGGGATTCTGGTCCCTAGCACTAGCAAAACTATCTGTTGTTGCTGATAAAGTCACTCCACTATTTTGAGTCTTGTATGGAGTGTCCCAATTTTTCGTATGAAATCGGTATCCATTAATGAAATATGCAGTATATTTTTTGTCCACCACATTAGGCCCTCTAGATAGCCATGTTAAATGACGAGGTACTTCAAGATTTTTAACTTTCTCTTCAAACCAATTGTTGTATTTACGACTATGATTTCTTGCTCTTGCCCATGCATTTGATATAGTATGATTACTCATTAAATTCTTATGTTCCCTGCAATCATGAATATTTTAAATTTTTCAGTAGGTCTTTATAAATGGATCTTCATGTACCTTATAATAAAAATATTATAATTATTATATAATCCATCTTACTCGATAAACTTTTTCTCTTGTTCATCTCCAGTGTTGAATAGGGCATACTGATATGCTTTATAACATAATTGTGTATCCATCAAAAAGTGCACTTCTTTTTCTTCTCACTTCCAATTGGATGACCTATCTTAGGGAATATTGGTGATAAATTCTAAACGCATTCCTCCTCCTCGATTTGGTACCTACTGAATCTTGTATTCACTCTATCATGTAGGTCTCGAACAAAAAGTCAAGCACTCTTCAGCTAAAAAATCCTCTGCTATTGATTCTTCTGGACAAGATCGATTACGAACAAATGCCTTTAATTTACATAGGTCCCTCTCAATGGAATACATCCAACGAAGATGAGTCGGACCCCCAAGCTTAATTTTATTCACTAAATGAACAGGTAAATGCGGCATTATATCAAAAAATGTTGGATGAAAAATTATTGCAAGGTCACATATTATTTCACCAATTTCAGACTCCAATTTTTGAAAAATCTCTTTGCCTTATTACCTTACTACATATGGCTCTAAAGAAATTGCCCAACCTAATTAGTGTCAACGAAACCTTCTTAGGAAAAACTTTTCTAACAGCAACCTGGAGCAAGTAATGTATTATAAAATGAGCATCATGACTCTTTAATCTGATATTTTCATCTCATTCACATGCACACGATGTGATATATTCGAAGCACACCCTTTAGGTAATTTGGCATTTTACAAGACGATGCAAAAATAACTTTTTGTCTTCTGGTTTCATGAAGAAGCAAGATTGAGCCAAACTTACATTTCCATTATTATCTTCTATTGGTTGTAGCTCCTTTCGTATTCCCATTTCTTGTAAGTCATAGTGAGAATTTACATGATCCTTTGACTTTCCATCCATCTCCAACAATGTCCCGAGCAAACTGTCACATATATTCTTTTCTATGTGCATAACATCAATATTGTGCCTCAATTTATTATGTGACCAATATGGAAATTCGAAAAAAATAGATCTTTTTTTCTATGGACCCTTATTATCTCGAGACCTCTTTTTTTTGCCCTTTCCAAATACATTGTTGAATTCCTGCAGTTCCTCAAGCACTTGTATACTTGACAAAGGAGTAGGTGAAGTTCTATGCTCCTCCTTACCATCAAATGACTCCTTATCTTTTCGGAATGGATGATCAAGAGGCAAAAATCTCCAATGTCCCAAGTAACACATCTTACGACTATGTTTGAGATATTGAGAGCATGTATCAAAATTACAAATGGGGCATGCCAATTTTCCCTTAGTGCTCCATCCTGAAAGCATTGCTAGTGCTGGAAAATCACTAATTATCCACAATAAGGTTGCACGCATTCGAAATATTTGGTTGTTTTCATAATCATATGTTTCTATCCCAGGTTCCCATAGTTCATTCAATTCTGCAATAGTGGTTGTAGGTACACATCTATATTATTTTCTGGAGATGATGGACCTGGGATGATCATTGATAACATAATATACTCCGACTTCATGTAAATTCTTGGTAATAAATTATAGTTCATCAACATAACATGCCATGTGCTATGAGAAATACTCATACTTCGAAAGGGTTTAAAACCATCACTTGAGAGACCCAACCTAACATTACGAGGATCTCTAGAGAAGTCTGGGTGAAAGCGATCAAAATCCTTCCATGCTTTCCCATCAGCGGGATGCCTTAAATTCCCATCATTGGGTCGTGCATTAGCATGCCATCTCATTGCATTAGCATGCCATCTCATTGCAACAGCTTGTTTCAGGACACATGTATCCTCTCAAGCCTAGGCTTTAAGGGAAAGTACCTTAAAATCTTTGCAGGAATATTAGAGTTTGCATTAATTGAATGTCACGACCCGAGAGTACACCCGGATCGCTAGACACGGGACAAGAAGTCCCGAGAGACCCCAAGTCAACCCAAGTCAACCCATGGAGTGAACATAACACTAATTCATTCATATACAGCGGAAAACTTAACTCATAAATCGCAACCAACTGAAAATCGTATCATGAGATAAAGGAAACAACAATACAAAATTCAAACATAAACGGCTGAATATTACACATAAGTCTGAAAGCCTCTAATCATAAAAAAGACAAAGTTGAAGGGACAAGATCCCAACTAACCCAAACAGTTCTGAAAACATAATATAAATAAGGTCTGGAACATGAATCCCTCGAATCATGAGGACTCCCACTGAAGACTGAGTGAAATCAAAAGTAAGTTAGGACGATGCTAAACCTACAAACCGGATCTCGAATATGTGGGTCGACAAAAGGCTCAGTATGTAAGACATGAAAACCAATGCTTAAAACATGAAAGTTATAGGAGTGGGACTTCATGATCATAAATCTGAAATCATAAGCATATCGTAAGGCTTTATTATTTCCAAAAAAAATACTATAAACCCATCAAAGTCGTAGTGCGTTTAAAACATTTCATAAATCATAACTTGAGCTAAAAAGAATACAATCATGCATATTTCAAAACCATGAGGAACAATGGGAGATTTCTAGAACTGACATACTTCACGTGAGCACACATGAAGTCCGACTTTTATCCTAGTCACGAGGCTCCGTTCATAACTTTCCGAGGGTAGAACCAAGAAAGGCGTGATATCACTCATGAAGGCCCCGTAGGGCATAGGGGATAGTCACTGAGGAGGTCCCAAACATAATCCTACGGTGGCACGTAGTTCTGAGATTTGGGGGCGTAACCTAGCCCCGAATCTACTCGCAGTGTTAAGTACTACCCCAAAACATGCAACGTGCCAGTAACATCTACAATATGACATGCATGACTAGTGAAAATATGGAAATCATAACATACACGAGAGCTTGTATTTCTAGCCATGGAATTGGGCCCGTGAGTCAGTCAAAATCGTAGTTATAATTCATTAGCGACTTGTAGGCATTTCCCATAATTTCAAACATACTTGACATGCTTAAACAACCATAAGAAAAACGATCATGATAGCTTGAGAAATCGAAACTTGAAGACATGCTTAAAAATTTAAGAGAAATTCGTTCATGCTTTCGGAATCATCTTGACCATGAAATTTACTAAAAATTTCCTCATAATTGGGCATCCATACTTTTAAAGATTTAAATCATGAAATATAACATATATACAAGTAAAATTAGTCTAAACACTTCAAACCAGCAAATTAAACATAATATCACAAGTTCATGTAAGCTTTTGAGGAATCATGCAAATGGGGTTAAGACCCATAATAATTTAGCAAATTAAACATAGAAATAGGGAAGAAATGTAAGTATGCAGTAGGGTCTAATCTACCCATTCAAAACCCCACATACCTGAAATTTCTTGATTTCCTACTCCCTTGAAGAATCCCTAAGTGAGAGCTTGAAGAACTTGAAGAAAATGGCTTGAAACCCTTCCTACATTCCTTCTCCAACACTTGAAATTGCTAAAAATGAACTTAACAGAGTGTTCATCCCTTAAAGACCTGCTTCAACTCTCAAAACGACGTGGTTTAAGACCCAAAAAGTGTAGAAAAGTTAAAATTGCCCTTACTGAAGTTTCCCCTGAAAAGCAAAGTTCTTAGCTCACCACGAAGTCGCCACGAGTCGTACCATGAAGTCAATGCACTGCGTGGTTACCTCTCGTAGTCACTTCACCCCTTTTTTTTTCAACTTTTGAATTTGGCTACGACTGGTATACCACGACTTGTACCACTATCCTACGGGTCGTATTGTCAACCATGGTACCATCCACCCAAACCAGCGACTTAACCACAACTCCTCACCACGACTCGTTGATACATCCCATGAGTCATACCATGACCCGTGATGACTCACTCTTGGCACCACTGAGATATTCATCACGACTCCTAACAACGATTCGTACCTTCTCACCAAGGTTCGTCGGACTACCTGTGACAAAACCTCAGCTCCTGGATTTCATCAAGACTCGAGTCACGAGTCGTACGTCCTCACCACGACTTGTACCTCGAGTCGTAGATTGGCGTAAATTCCAAAGTTTTCTCAGCTTTACAACTTCAACTCCCTATCTATTCATTTGGCCTTCCTGGGGTGTTACATTGAAGCACCACTACTCTTTCCATCTAGAAGGCCCATAGAAAGAGCAGTTATCGGCTTTCTTAATGTCCTTCCTTAATAACATGCAATCTTAGCATGCATGTATTTTTTCATAATGAAGACCCAAATTTTTTATCACCTTTCTAGCTTTATTGAAAGACTCAAGTATCTCGGACAAAGGACATGCCTCTTTATCAACTCTAACAAGTCTGAAAATGCTACATTACTCAACCCATGCAAGGATTTAAACAAGTACAACTGGATGGTGAAAGTAAAATTTTCACACCCTAGATGTAACTGTTGTTTTCCTTCCTCCAATAATTTAAAAAATTTCTTTACATCTTCAGATGACCTCTCTCCACTTCTTCTCCATGTCTTGACTCAACCTCTACATCTCTAAACAATGCAATTGAAGTCCATCAATATCGTCACACAAATTAGAACTTTCATCATCAGTCATTGATTGAATGAGGTATATTTCTCGAGGGAAAACCTCTCCATGAAAAATCCATTTGGTGTAACCATCAACAAATCCATCAACAACCAAGTGATCCTCCACCACATTTCTATAATGTCAATATCGATTAATGCACTTTTTGCAAGGGCATAATATCTTATTTTCTTAGTAGCTCGTTCAAATGACTTATCAAGAAAAGTGTTCACTCCTGAATATACTCATCTGCCCATCCTGCATAACTCATCCAACTTTTATCTTCATTATTCATTAAAATCCTATATAACATAACAAAATCACTAAAATTAAGGTTCATGCTAAGCTAAGAAACTAAAGTCAAGATTTAGATCCCTTTACAATGAGCATCCAAAAATAAAGAAAAAGTTCTAGACATATTTAACTGGAGTCAAGATTTTAGATCCCTTAGCAACAAGTGACCCAAAATAAAGAAAATGTACTTATACATATTTGAGTGAAGTCAAGATTTTGATCAATGAAATATGTTCTACGAATTTTTAATCTATCATACTAAAATTTTAACCACACTTCAATACTTTCATCCACTACCACTAACATCATAGACATGTCAATTAATATCTTAAACTCCAAATTCCAGTCAAACACCATATAACATGAAATGATGGAGTACTACTAATACTTTAGTAGTCATAAGACCTTCATCTCATATTCCCCTTTTCTACTCCTAGTAATTTATTCGCAATCAAGGTCTAAAATAACAATACAACAGGAATCCATCATATTAGCTACCACATCTACAACTTATAAAGTAGAAAGAAAAAAATAGTTTGTTCCAAAAACTAAGTTCCAATGGGCAGACGGGTTCTTTTCTTTGTAAAACATAAATAAGTTAAGAAATTGTAGGATTAGTGCACTCTATGATATCGGCAAGACAAAAATTTCCAAATAACTTGATGTTCATATTATTTTTGTACTTTTACAATTCATTGACGTCCAGTGAGGGAATAATATTCGATTATTTTTGTGCAATATATAGATGTTGAAAATACTTGATACACTTTGAACCAATAGCAGTGACAATATATACCACTCCAACTTTAAAAGATTCAAGTTTAGAAGTCAATGCAGACTTTGGTATAATTATGTGATTCCTTGTACAACCAATTACATACCCAGTTACTACTAGAAGTTAGTATTACATAAGTTAAGAGAACTCGTAAATCTCCATTGTTAGAAAATTGTATGGAAATTTATGTAGAATAAGGAGTTGTTCCAAACAATTACAACCCAAATCATATAAATTGTTCTAAGAATAAGTATAAGAATGAACTGCACACCCATTTAATTCTCAACTTTAAGATGACAAAGATCACAACAAGTACGTAGCCTCATATATGTTTGTTTGTCTCAATTTAATACATTTTTCCTATAAATTGTGGCATATTAATTTATTTTTCCTATATGTACCAACTAGGCATATACTTAAGCTATTATATAGTCTTAATCTATATAACCAGAAAGATCACAACTCCAACACAACATATACATCTACGGGTTTACAACCAATCTAACAACTTACAAACACCGGAGCCTTTTAAGAAGATATTAACGCTAAAAACAACAACTAACACATAAAGAAGAGAGATTAATTATCACAATGAGAAATTAAATGCTTAAGAAAACCAGTAAACCAAAGAAACCAGAAAATCCAATATACTACTAGAGAACTTAAATGCTTAAGAAAAAAAAAATTCGCAGATTCTTCAAATGTACTAACCTCCAGCTAAAACTGAAGAAGGAGAAACCCCAAATTCTTCTAATTTCGTAGATTTGAGAAACCCAAAGAAAGTCCAAGTACTTCGATTAACAACCAATACTTCATAGGTCCAGATTCTGAGAACCCCAAATATATTTACCTCCGTTTGCTAGCCAAGTCCTTCGTATACTACCGCTAGTGCGAGAGATTGAGGAACACTAAAAGAAAGTAATCATAGTCTATCGAGAGTGGGCTCTTCGTAGTCTTCCTAGTTTGTCGATGAGAATGGAGACTTGTGGGTTCTTCGTAGTCTTTCTGGAGAAATCTGAAAAGAATTTCAAATCTTATAGCGCTTCGAAAAGAATTTCTTGTGGTAATTGGGAAGTCTTTCATAGAAGTGGCGGGTATAAGAAATCTGAGTAATATTTAGTGCTTCTGAGAAAATAGAAGTGGCGGGTATATGAAAATAATAGGGAAAATTAGGAGGATTTAATACCCGTTCTAATAAATAATTTATTATTATAAGGTATTTCCATAGATAATTCTATGATAACGGTTCAGAAACTGTTGCCATAGATATTCTAACGCAACGGTTACATCACAATAGCAACGATTGTACCACTAAAATAGTGTCATAGCATCCAAAATTATAGCAATGGTTATATAAAGAGCAATAGGCAGTATATTACAACAGTTTCGAACCAAGGTAAAAACTTTTGCTGCCATAGGCCCAATTTCTGATAGTGGATACTCTGTCCATTTTAGTTATATTATAATTTATTTTAGACTATAAATTTCTAAAATTTTTATGTTTTCTTAAATATAATGTTAAATTAAATACCTTCACATAAATTAAGATAGAAAAATAATATTTGATTTGACTAGTTCTTCTTCTCTGTACAACACACTCTCTTTCTTTTCTACTACTGCAAACACATCTTTTAACACTTTCTACCTTCATCAGTCTCTTGCCCAGTTAACTCTTGCTGTCTTAGAGAATTTAGAGGATTTTTTTTTTTGGAGGAAGGACGAAGGGCATATTTTTATGGATTGCCAAAAAAGAAAAAAATTAACCCAAGTAGCTGTCTGGCCATTTAATCACATAAACATAAAATAATTGACAGATGTATAATATAAATAATTTATGTATATGGATTAAAATAATAAACCTATTTATATAAAGATACAAAAAAAAAAAAAAAAATTGGAACAGTCAAGCTTTCATAACTCCTTTGTTAATATATGATTAGTTGCTCAAAAAGAAATCAAATTCAGCGGAGATGAAAAAAAATATCTATGTAAAAGCTTAAGAAATATATTTTTGACGAACACGTGTTGTCCGAAAAATTGAAGTTAGTTTACAAAAACAAGTTGTTGACAACCATTATATCATATTTTAATTAAATATATTCGTCTTCAATTTTCGACGGTCTAATGGAAAAAATATTCTAAAACCAAATAGATAATGGATTTTAGGATGCTACGGCAAAAGGAAATTCAATTAATTTATAAACTATCTAGTTTACAAATTTCATAGAAATGGCTGTCGAGAATATCTTATTTTCACTAAAAAGTTCTCTTCAATTTATAAAATAGTTTTCAATAGTAAAGGCTGTCGAGGATAAATACAAAAATATCATATTTTCAACGTTTCTTGGTCGATAAAACTTTTGACCTTTGAAGTTGTCTAGATATCGAGCTGCTTGATTTATAATATACTTTTCATTTTATTCTTGCTAGATATATGAAAATAATTATAATATATAAATTTTATCTTAGTACTCATAAGCGAGATGAAGAATAAATTAACTATAACTAACTGTTGGATCAGACACTTCCATTTCCCTATGTACCACTAACCAACGAGGTAACATTCTGTTTTATTATTATAAATATGTTTAATCATAGCAATACAAATCCCAATAAATGGAAAGTCGGTTATGATTGTATGAGGAATTTATACTACATCACGTTACTAGGAGTCTTTCCTCTAATAAAGAATAAAAAGTATACTTAACTACATAGTTAACTCCTCGAGTATTATTTTAATTATTTTAAAATAAATGATATTTTTAATTTAAATATATTTTTAAAAATTAATTATTTTTTAAAAATATTTTTATTTTTTTTATTTTTTTTAGTTTTTTTATATTTTTTATATTGTTTGTTTTTTGTTTTTGGGGTTTTTTTTTTTTTATAATTTATGATTTAATTTTTGTTTTATAATTAAAAATATTATTATTTTTTTTATATTTATGATTTTTTTAATATATTATTTTAAATAAAATTAAAAAATTAAAATGTCACTTTTTAAATGGAAGAAGTAATAAATTATACTGCCTCACGTTATACGAGTCTTCTTTTCTTAAATAAAGAATAAATTGAAAAGCAAAAAATCACGGTAATTAACTAAGTAGTGATATACATATCCACAAATCTACGGCAGGGGAACTTTCTTTTGGAACAAAGGAGGGCGGGCTGCATGTTAGTATTGATGAACCTTTTTTCCTAGATATAAATCTAGTAAGTATAATACAAAATTTACAATAACAGAGACTTTATCTTTTATTTAATTGGAGGGTTTGTCCACTTTTTCCCACTATTTGAGAGAGAAAAGGTGCATGTTCTCTTCTTCAAAACCGACCTATTCTATTTGCATATCGCATTTGTTCTTGAATCTCTTTGGCATAGTATTCGATTAAGAAGAAAAACAGTTTCAAGAGGAAAGAATTTTTTTAAAAAAAAAAAGGAAAAAAAGAGAATGTTCCATGCTAGCAGTTTCGACTATGAATTCTCATGACAGATCTCCATGTGTTCATGAGACTCCCACCTCGTCCTCACCACTGATCCTAAACCTCGTCTTCTGGACCGTTGAGCTTCACGAGCGTTCTTTGTTGATGCGCTGTTACTCAGTTAGGTGGACCTGATAGTACGTTCTCTATATACTCCTATAAGCTAACCCTATAGATAGTTTCATATGGATCAACTTTTCTGTTACGGGAGGTCGATTCAAGATTTAAACTTGATTATAAGTTCCAACCTTATGTTTCTTTTTTTACTTGCTCGTTTCTCAATCAGTATTCCTTGTGCAGAGGCAACACCTAAGACAATCATGAGAGTTATGGGTGTTAAGGGTTTAACCCTTTACCATCAAGTCATTTTCAGGTTTAGTTTAATATTTGATTCAATTTTCTCCTGCAATTTAAGATCCAGTTTCTTGAATTTATTCATGAAACAGTTTGATCTAAGCTGTTTGTTTTTGTGACTTTTGATATAAACAGAAATTTAGACTGGGAAAGCAGCCTCACAAAGAGTTCAATGATCACTCGGTGAAGGATGGTGACAGAGGTACATAATTCTTAAATTGCGGTCTTGTATATATATATATATGGGTTTGTAATTTCCTATTAAAAACTTCAAGTACCCTTCATTGCACTGCAGCTACCAGTTTAGAACTGCAAAGAAATTCAGCATCCTCATCTGGAATGATCGGCCGTAATATGAATGAGTATGTTTTTTCTTAATTTTCCTTTTAACTTTAGTATAAATCATCTACTTCCTTTTAGTTTGCTTTCACTTTAGATATTAGGAATTGTTTTTCGGGAGAGTGTTCTTTTTCAAATTCTTTTGAGGGGTATGAGAGTCCAAAGTTAAGGGAAGGTTGTGATGAGAATCAAACTTTAATATTAATCCTCTAGTATGAAAAAGTATCACCTACCAATACTGAGATCTTCTTTTTTCTTTTTTCTTCTAGTAGTTGTGTTAAGTTAATTGTGGGCGGTTTGAGCTAGACCATAAAATCAGTTGAATATATAAACTTGGCTCTTGTAAGTATGTTTTTCTTGTTATTACTTTATTACATTATTGTCATCAGATCGAGTGTCGATTTAATTGTATCGTGCTAGAATTGTATGGGATAACAAGATATGGTGGCAGTATTAACGTTCACCTCTCTGATGGAATTAGGATGCAAATGGAGGTGCAAAGAAGGCTGCATGAACAACTGGAGGTAATTTTATATTTCTTTTTTCTTTTTTGAGGATAATATTGTTCAAATTCTATGGTGCGTGATTTTTTTATTTAGATAAATTAGAATAAAATAGATTTATTAGTAACTTTCAGCTTATCGCTTTATTATAAAGAGTCCTCAAAGAAGCCATTTTTACGGTATTCCCACCTGTGGACCTTTCTATGCCAAATGCGAGAGAAACCCCATCCCCTCTTTCCTTTTTTTTTTTTGCCCCTCAAATGGCTTTCAGCTTCTTCTTTCTACTAGTTCTCATGTCAAACAAGTTGTAGAAAGTAAACGCCAAGTCTTTTCTTCCGAAATCCAGTCCGTACGTAGAAATGAAGAAAACTCTTTCTTTCACGTAACTTCGAGTATTTTTGAATTCTTTATTATTATTTTTTAAATTTTTTATTAAGTTCAACTAATTTTATTTTTTTTTTTTTTATTTCTTCTACATAACAACTATCAATTAGCAAATCATATTAAAGGGATATCAGAGACGACCCTTAATCTTAAAATTAATAAGTTCAACCTTTTAAATTATTACCATTAAATGTATTGACTTTGGAAAATTATAAGTTAAGAATTTATAAATTATAAAATTAAAAAATTGAAATATTTTATTTTTGTATATTTAATTACGCGTTAGAAATCCAAAATGAGTTGAACCCAATAAACAAGGATGCATCCCCTAATCATGAAAAGCTGCTTTATGCTGCAAGTTTGTACGACGGAGTAATTATATTAGGGGTGCATGGTGCAGGTACAGAGACACCTTCAGTTGAGGATTGAAGCACAGGGAAAGTACATGCAGACTATATTGGAGAAAGCTTGTCAAACATTGGGGGGCGAGGAAAATATGGCACTACCAGCAAGGACCTTTAAAGGCATTGGCAATCAGGGAGGATTAATACCGCCATTTAGCGTTTTAAAGAGTTTGGAACCCTCCTCTAAGTTTCTCGTCATTCCAGGACCTGAATATTTGTGGAGGGCATGACCAACAGCCTGAGCTCATGCACAAAGCAGATGGGGGGAAAGTCCTCTACCATTCGACGGATTCATGAACCTAGGCAACACTAATGATCATAATTTGTCTCTCGGAAAGAAGAGGCCTAGCGCTGCATAGCAATGGGGGTAATGGCAATGGAAAGAGTCTCTTTATGTGGTCCTGATTTGATTTCCGCTCCAAGAAATAGGTATTTAAATTAATCTGTGATCTAAAAAAATTAAAGGACACTATGATTTACTTAATTATGTAATGAAAATTAGGCGGAGCAACAGCAGCAGCGGCATCGGGTTTAGGTCCTAATAATGAAGAAGACCACCAGATTGGTTCATGCTAGATGGCACCGCTTTCAATGGAGAGGAGTTGCAATCCCGAGCTTACTCCGTGCCTGACATTTACGAGTCAAAGCCAACTTACAGGACGAAAAGAAATTCGACGCAAAGCTAGAGAGGCCCTCCCCGAGAAGAGCGCCCCAGATTTCTACTTTGAGTGCCCAAGGTGGACGAAACTCTGTTTTCTGCAAAACTTAATTAGCCAAATTTTTACACTGGAACTTTTCAATTTCTCGAGTAATTATTGTAGTATTACTATTACTAGTATTATATTTAGAAAGTACAATAACTGTTGGCCACCATGCATATCAATGGATTCAGTTTACTACGGTGATATTTCGAAGACCCATGCAATGCTATCATCGTATCATGTGACATGGGCACACCTTATTACCTTATTATAATTCATTGAGTCATCCTGCCCTTCCGAACTGCAAGAAGGGAAAAGAAGTTAATAATATTCAAGGGCACTAAACTGCACTTGACAGAGTTACTGATCTGATTGTAATTTAATTAAACTCGGAGCCCACTTTTTAAGGGAGAAAACCCACCAGATAGATTTTTGTGAATGGAAACCCTGGAACAAATAATATTATGATAACCGACAATTTTTATCAATATATGTATGCGCAAACGTCTTGATCATTTCTCACCTTTCTATTTCTGAGCATCCTATGTATATGAGGGATATATTCAAGATTTGGAATTATTAATTTTTATCCTTAACCTCAATTTTAATATATAAGAATAATTTGATAGTCAAATATTTATAAATATATAGTACATACTTACTATATGTACAGAATTTAATTTGGGCAAAACAACTCGATCTACGTGAACCTATATATATATAAAAGCTAGATCTACCTTTGCATAAGTGTTATTCTTCCCCAGCATGTCGGTGTTTTAAATTTGTACCTTCAATTAGCCTTCAATCCTTCTTTTTAATGATTTATCTTCTCGTTTGAATAATTTCCGCTCTCATGGACGTACACTGTATGTTCACCTAAGTTGTTTTATTTCTCTTTAACTTTTAAAAAGTTTTAGGTCCCAGCACGATTTTTGCGAACTTAATTTCCAAAATGACCATGACGTTAACAGTTCTGTTCTGAGCTTTCATTTTAGGCTAATTCATGATTGCATAACAAAAGCAGAATGATGATTAAGAAAAGAGGTTTGATTCTCCTTGCCGTCAAAGAAACCAAAGCAGAAAAGTAAAGCAGTTGAGGCTCGAGAATATATTCTTTATTTTTTAGAACTTTTCATTTATTTGAGCAAAAAGAGAGAAGCTAAAATCAACAAGTAGGGATATTTGGAAGCTTCTTTGAGCAGAAGAAAAGAAGAGTTCCCAATGAGACAAACCGACAGAGAGCATCCAACTCACAATCTTAGAATTTAGGATTCCATATTCCTTAAGCGTGGCTCTCACAACTATGAGAAGCTTTTCACTGACGGTACTCATTGAACGGAATTCTATGCATACTGGATCCGAGTGTAAATACTTTTTCCCTTATCATCTTAGAACTGCCACCTTTCAGATTTCCCACGAGGAATAGACAGTACGGCCCTTCTAGCCAAAAACAAATAGTGGCGCTCTTTCCTCTAAAGCAAAATTAAATTAAATTAAAGAAGAATATTTTCTCATTTCCAATTAATCATACAAGCTATTTCTACTTTTAATTTATGTATGTATTTTTTCCTTTTAAATATCATTATCTTTCTAAATATGCAAAAGAAATTAACCCAAAATTTTATTTTATTTTATCTTTAGTAAAAAAAATATATATAATCACATAAATATTATGATATATTTATGTAAATAATTTTAAAAGATTGTTAATTATGTCTTAACCTCAATATCTACTGAAATAGGTTCATACAAAATTAAAATAGAAGAAATTATTAATAAGCATCACTTCTTTTTTCTTAATTTACGTAAAAACTTTATTAAAACAATGACATCTTTTATCTTTTGTTAGAAACTACTTAATCTTAGTGTTCTAATCTTACTCTTAATACAAGACTTGTTGGGCTTTTTACCAATGATTATTTAAAATACAAAAAATATGTGAACCCTCAGCTTTACTAAGTTAAAATGATACTCTTAGTATATATTTGCACTCCTTAAGTCAACTCTATATGATTTTTTAGATTTTTTACTCTATCAAAATATCATTATATAGATTACAATAGGAGATATATAGATGGTTAAAGTAGCACTCCCTCCGTTTCTTAATTGCTAGGATAAAATTTATATATCTACTAAAAATAATTACTAGAAATTGCAATTGACTAAAATAACTCTTATTAATTAATAGGTACTTTTTAAAAAACATACAATAATCATTATTTTCACATTCTAAAGTGACTTAAGTATTAAGGGTAAAGTTAAAAAAAAAAATTAATTATTTCTTGATTTTAAAACTAGCAACTTTTTTTAATATACCTAATAACCAAAAAAGGAGAGATTATAAACCTTCTATATTTGGCTTTTTATAAATTCTAACCTTAAATTCTTGTTAATTTAATGTTGCCGGACCCTCGCTCTATCATTACTTAGTAGCAGTACAAATACTTTACAGTTGTTAGAGAGTTACTTATAGACGGTAGCATAGTAAGAAATTTCCACCAAGAATGATCAAATTTTATATGAAATTAATAAAAAAAATAGATGAATGTGTGCCTAAAAATAATTTAAATCAAACTACATAATATTTAGCTAAATCATAAAAATATTGTAATAGAGCTACAAGTATATAATTAAAACTAACATAAGAAGTCGGCCAAAAAAATTCTACTATAAACATTCAATCCAAATGTATTATCATAATTGTATTCTATAAAATTTCATTTTAAAGTATTTTTATAATTATAGATTCATTTAAAAATAATAAAAAAATATTTTTCACAAATTCATCATCGATTCAATTTTACAAACTTGTGATATCCTTACGGCAGTAGGGATGAGGGACTTGGTGGAGGCAGACTTGTTGTTTCCAAAGCGTAGAACGCTAGAATTCTGGAACCAAATAAAAGAGAGAGAAAATTTAAATATATAAAGAACGTTTTGTTAAAGAAATTTTGTAAGACTTGAATTTAAACTTTAAGATATTATTATATAATAACTTTTTATTAAAAAATGTTTTTAAAATTAGTTATTTATTTTAACTAGAGTACGAAACTTTTAGCTCATTTAGTTTGTAAAAGAAAAGGTTGGTCCGGATTAAAAATGTTAACATGACATTCGAACCTGCAAAATGCTTCCTAATTTGATACACTTACTATTGGGCTGTGTTTTATATATATGTTATAAGTATTTAAAAATATAATTTTCTGATAGAAAAATGTTCCTCCGATCGCCCTTGAAATTTAGTAGCTTGCTTATATTAGACTAAGGGAATATAGTTGCTTTTTTTTTTTTTTTTTAATTATATTTTTTTATGAGAAATAAAGCATATGCATGGTAGTGCAAGCTGATATGTCTTTATTGTGGGTTGCATGAACTGCTGTTGGCAAGATGTTTCTGCCTGGCAGATGGTGGAGAGAGGGTGGAGTGAAAAGGTAGCTACTTAAAGAGACTAGGCGGGAGGGCGTGGGTACTGGTGGGCAAAGTATTGAAAGTGAAGACAACGCACTCATCATGCGTACTGCGAAGATCGCGATGAAGCTCTTGTACTCTATAGCTTTTGAAGGACCAAATTTTGTGTATCCTTCAGTTCTATCTAACCACCAAAAAGGGATATTACATGAAATGTTACTGTAACATAAAGTTTGCATGCATGCATGGCTCCATCTTTCATGACTTACTTTTCCTATACAGGAACATCATGATGTTATATTTCCCTTTTCCTTTTCTTCCAAAACACCCCCTAACCCGCTCGAAAGGAAAAAGAGAGAATAGGGATTTAACCTTGACTAGACATCTCTCGACAAGATATATTTATTAAGAGTTCATTTTATTAAATTAACTTTATTAGTTATGTTTTGAAAATTTAAATTTGAATATTAGTATTTATATAATTATTTAATAACCTGAATAATATTGATGAAAAATAATAAATCTCTCCTACACATCTATAATTCTTTTTTGATTTGTTAAAATTGGCATCTCCTCGACAAAGCATATTTATTGAAGGACTAAACTCTTTTGCTAAATTAATCTTATTAGCTACGCTTAAAATCTCCCAAATTGACAAGTAAAAGTAAAAAAAATTAGTATAAGAAACGAGAGAATGTCATGATTTTTTTAATCCACAAAGCCCAGGCCTGGGCATACATTCAATGAAGAATATATTACAAAAGAAGAGGGGGCAAGGCTCGACCTCTTGTGACAGTTTGTAGGTGAATATTACAGCGTGATTAAATTGCATTATTCTTTTAAACTGTAAAATAAAAAAGGTTCAACTGACAAACAGTTAAGCTTTGTCGAACCTAATTCTAAGACTCGGTAGTTGACTCCTGTCAAGATGGAGAATTCCTTTTGAGATTATAGGGAAAAAATATGTTGTGCTGGAACAAAATAAGGTCATTAGAGTTGGCTCCAAGGTTAGCCAAACCGTCAGCCATCTGGTTTGCTTCAGGATAATAGTGCACAATCCTATAGTTAGCTTGATCCAACATATGAAGAATGGTCTGAATGATATCTTTGAGCTTGCAATTTCTTATATCTTTCTTTGTGATGAGCATGTTCTCT
Organism: Datura stramonium; assembly: GCA_018107945.1. Lineage (NCBI taxonomy): Eukaryota > Viridiplantae > Streptophyta > Magnoliopsida > Solanales > Solanaceae > Datura > Datura stramonium. The sequence goes on from JACEIK010002961.1 coordinate 39,111, forward strand.
ATAATCAGGGAATCGAGTTCTGTGGATAAATTGTTTTAACCATTGGCTATACACCAATTCACCCCAACATAGCCACGACAACTTCAGGTTGCTGGAGCCGCAAAAGCCATCTTGAGATTAACGATGCATCTATAGAGAAATTGGTATGAATTACTTGCACCAAGTATAGAAATGATCCAAATCAATTCTATGCAACAACTGATAAAGAGTATCATAGTTTAGGATATAGAATCCTAATGTTAATATATTTGTAATAAATTAGTTTGAGATAGTTTGTGATTAGGATATAAAATTGTAATTTTATAGTACAATACATAGTTGTAGGACTATATAAGAATCACCTACTTGCATGAGTTAGATGAGAAGAAAAAATATAAAGAGTTTTTTTTTTTTGCAGTCAATATTATTTTATATCTTCTTCATGGTATCAAATTTTTGGTTCTAGCCTATTTATTTACTACAGGGAATATGATTTTTCGTCACAATATTCAGTGGCGACTGGCTTTCACCACAAATGTAAAGGGATTTCGTGGCGACTCCAAATAGTTGCCTCAAAAATTATTTTTTTATAGCAACCTGCATAATCGCCACATGATATAAACTTTTAGTAGCGACTCCACATAGGTTGCAACAAATATGTACCACTGTAAGACTAATTTTTTGTTTTCCGCTCTAGGAAAGTTTGGCTCCAAAAGTTTTGTTGGCGACCTATATTTTATCGCCTGTGGCGACTTTGCCACCTCTAATAAATTTAGTTTAGAATGAAAAAGTTAAACGAAAATACTCCCAAAAAGGACTTAAAAAAGAAAACAAAGGAAATTTTTAGGATCAAATATCTTAAAGACAATATTCCACCTGGATTTCTCCCCCTCTATAAACTCTTAGTCAGACCTAATATTCACATGATTTCATCCTGAATTGCCATTTTAGAAGTAATCATGTCCCAAACTTGATTTTCCACTTGCATACATTGAATTTATTTTATCGATTTCTTTTTAAATTATTATTTTATTTTTTGGGTTTATTGCTTTTATTTTTTTCTTACTCAGACCCAAAAATATACTAGATTTGTAATTTGAAGGACTATTGAATTTATATGATTTTTGTTTGAAATAGATGCATTGATTTTGTATGTTTGGGTTTTGAGCGGAAGTAGGAGACATTGAAGAGGGTCAAAAAGGTGTTGGGGCTGCCATTTGTGGGTTTTTCATTTTAAGGATTACTGATTTGAAAGATTATAATGAGATTATATATAATTAAGAATAAAAATACTAATATTTAGTGAACTCGATAGTTAGGTCAATTTGTACGACTCTCAGAATTGTTTGAATTTGAGTTTTGGCATTTCAAGAATAAACCTTTGGATGATATAGAGTTATCAAAACTCTTATTGTTACATTGTATAGATGTATGAATAATCAAATCGATTTGTGTTTGAGAGTTTGTAGACATTTATTAGTCGTGTGTTTTTGAAAATCCATCTAAGAATTTTCTTGTTTGGAGGAACTAGGTGGGTATAGTTTGTATAACCATCTGGTATGGGATTTATTAGCAAGATCAATCTGAATTTTGTTGTTAAGACACTTTTTATTATAAGAGGCTTCTGTTACTCAAGTGGTGGAATAACTCCCTCTACACCTTTGGTGGTAGACATTTGGATTTCTTGATTGCTGCTTTTTATTTAGAACTTCAATAGCTAATTCGAGGCATAAAGAAATTTATACACTATGGGGTTATATTTACTTGTGACAGCCGGTAACTTTTATTTTTTATTTTTAAGATTACAAATTTACATTTTTAAAAAGAACTTACATGTAATATATTCTTAAATAATTTGATAGTATAAGATATTATTACATGATGGAGTAAAATTTACTTTTCGATCAGACTTGAGATGAGGAGATATACATGACAATACAAGTCAATATCTAGCCACGTAACAACAACAAAAAAAGGTTGGCAAACAGAAGTAGAAAAGCGTTGAATTGGAAGTTTTGTTTTTTCTTTCATATATACTTTCAAGACATGAGTTATTGGCTAATTGATACATTGATGTTTAAAAAAGATTTACTATGACTAATTTCTAGAGTGATATTAATAACAATGTGTGAGATTGGTAGAATCTTCGCCAATAAATCTAAAACTGCTTTGTCTTTATAAAAGTCGTTCCATTTAATTTTAGTTTCTCATCTACAAAGGCTCATTACAAGTTGTTAAAAGCTTTTTCCCATCTTAGAAAGTTTTAAAACTTTTATAATCCATTTCATGTTTATATACTACAAATATATATACTTCTAGAATATAAATTATAGCCACAATGTTGAAATAGGTTTTAATGATATTTGATGATGATTTAAAATATGCTTGAAATATTAAATTAATTAGGAAGTGATTGATTAACACTTGGCATTTTATTGATTAGTACTTGATATATTTTCTAGCATAAACCATGTGCTACTAACTGGGTGTAGATTTCTAGTGCTTGATTGACTGAGAAAAGGAACAAAGAGCTAAAAGTCTACAAGGATTCTACAAGGAAAGAAATTCATCTTTCTAAGGAAAGAATCAAAGTGTGGGCTGAGGGCGAAAAAGAATATTTGGAATCCCAGAAGGAGTCAAACAAGATCTTTCAAATAAGGAAAAGGAGGCAAAATTTCCTTCCTAGTTGAAGACAAACTGGTTCATTCTGGTACTATAAATAAAGAAGTACCACGTCAAGAAAAGCATTCACTCACGAAATACCCTTCAATAAAATCCATCATTCTTGGGTCAATTGGCATTCAGGCCGAAGAGAGCTGACTAATGCTAGAGACTGTCCCTAATTCTATTCGTTGCAGTCTAGGTCTAGGAGTCAGCTTGTGGTGAATATGTGAACTCTGTTTTAGTTTCAATTGTGTTTTTATTCTTTGTAAATGTGTTAAAGTTCATTTGGTTAAATTAAGGGTAGTGTATACAGGCTAGGAACTTTGTAAGGGCTTAAGGGTAGGTCCTTGGATTGCGGGAGGTTGCAATTCGAATTTGGCTCGGTGTCTAGTGAAGTTAAGTTGAAATCCTACTAGGGAGTAGGTCGTAGTTTTTACACCCATTCGAGCCTGGGTGGTTTTCCACGTAAAAATTCTTGTCTCTTACTTTAATTTCCACACTTTACTATTTTCTGCTTGAATTAGGATACAACTCAAAGGAACAGAGACAAGTCTGTTCCCCGCTACAAAAGATAATTCAAGAAAAATTTTAATTTGGCAAAATAAGTGTTAGACCCAATTCACCCCCTTTCGCAAGTCTAATTCTGAAGTCAGCTGCAATAGTAATTGGTATCAGAGAAGGTTGCTCATTCATAGGTTTACCCCTTAGAGAAAGATCTGTAAAAATGACTTCCGAAATAACTCTACCTAAGGGACAATCTAGCACTCGACCTCCTTTCTTTAATGGCCAACATTGGCGCCTATGGAAAAATAATGGAAATTTATATGAAAGATGAAGACTATCAGCTCTGGCTAATCACCTTGAAAGGACCTCTTGTTCGTACCAAAGTAAAATCCGACGGAACAAAGGTGCCAAAGACTGAAGATGAATTTGATGCTGATGATTTTAGAATGATGGAAAAGAATGCAAAGGTTTAAAATACTCTACTTTTGACTGGGCATTGATGAATACAACCGTATTCTGGATGCTCCAGTGCAAAGGAGATTTTGTGGGACTCTCTCACTCTGGCTCATGAAGTTTGAATCAGGTAAAACAATCCAGAATTGACATGTTTATAAGAAGGTATGAACTCTTGCCGTGGAGAAAATGAGTTTGTCAAGGATATGTTTACCTGATTTAAGTACATCACAAACGAGCTTAAATCTCTTGGGAAGGAATTTACAACTGAAGAAAATGTTAGAAAAATTCTGAGAATCATGCCTCGCCTTGGGAACCTAAAGTTACCGCCACTCAAAGAAGCAAAACAAACAGAGCACAATGCAAAATGGGATGAGCTCATTTGAAAGGTAAACATATGAACTTAAAAGAATAGACAAAGTGGCTAAGGAATCCAAGAAGGAACGCAGTCTTAGCCTAAAAGATGAATCAGAATCTGATGACGAAGAGATGAAAATGTTTGTTTGAAGGTTCACAAAGTTCTTCAAAAAGAAAAAATTAGAGAAGAGGGAGTCACGCAATAAAATAAGTCATCCGGGAGAAGGGACAGTTCCAAGGATGCTTCAAGTATGGAAAGATGGATCATATGATAAAAGACTGTCCCTTCCTGAAAGAAGAAAAAGAAGAAACATAAAAAACAACGGAATTGGCATCAAAGGTTTTCAAAAGTCCATAAAGCCACTGGGGAGAACTTTTGATGAGGAATCAGAAGGAGCAGATGGTGAAGGTAATCTGGACCTTATGGATAAACGTGACACAGACTCAGACAATGACTCCTCCGAGGTAAGTCTCTCTTGACCTAAAACTCAAGTTCACAATCTATTCAAAAAAAAAGTGACTACATTGCTACTTTCCTTGATGGATGAATGTCAAGCAAATGAGGTTGAAATATTAAAATTTTTCTAGTTTTGAATCTGAATACAAAGTTTTAAAAAGGGAGAAAAATGAATCAGAAAATGCTATCAAAACACTCAATGCTGAAATTAGCAAGTTAGAGGAGACTGTCTCTGTCGCAATCAAAATACAAGTCAAGGAAACAGCTCTCAGTTTCTAAAAGCTGAATTAAATACCATTAAGGATAAGAAAGAATAAATTTGTGAAATAAGCAACAATGATCAAGGTTTACATGAAACCGAAATTGTTTCCTTGAAAAAGGAACTGTGCAAAGAGAAAAAGAAAAAAATTGAGCTCAAGTAACCTTTGAATCAAGCCACAATGACCTTGCTCATTTAGAAAATGGAAGAAATGTTATAAAGATTTAACCTAGATAAATGAACATTATAACAGAGCTCGAACTGGTCTTGGCTACAAGAACAAATCTGTTAAATGGGATCAAAAAAGAAAATATGTTGGTTTGGCAGAATATAAACTTTGTAGCCATTGTGGACATACCACCATGTTAGATATGAATGTTTAGCCAGATAAAATCTCTTGAGAAAATGGAAACATTGTTAGATGGATTAGAAAAGATTTGATTTCTCAAGTTTTCAAAAGAAAGGGAACCAAACTGGTATGGGTTCCCAAATCTAACCCTTGATTGTGAGTGCAGGTGTTGAAGTGGGAGAAGGAACAAACTAATAAAAAAGGTATCTTTGACAAACAGCTTGTTCCATATGACAAGTAACAAAACTTTTTCTCTCATTAACAAATTTTCATCGGAGGAACTGTGTCCTTTGGTGAAGGAAATAAAGGCACAGTTGTGGAATAGGTAATATCGATTTAAAAGAAAACAAAGATGAACAACATAAAGTGGGAATAGGTAAGATCGATTTGCAAGAAAATGAAGATGAAATGCATAAAATCTGGCCTTTTTTCCATCTTCAACCAAATGTATGCATAATCTAGCCTTGAATGAAGAAACGTTTTTGGAATAGACTCCTTGAACGTTCCTCAGAACCAAGGCAGGAACTGAAAATTCAGGGGAACAAACTTGAGACAAGCAGTAAGTTCAAGAAGGAACAGGGGAAGGAACATCAGCGTGACCCCTGCTCCCGAAGCACAAAATGAAACCCACAAGAATTGATTTTGAGGCCCGGAAGCACCAAAGTTCTCATTCCCTTGATCAAATAATAACTGATCTGAATAAGGGAAATTCAAACTCAGCCTCCATGAGAAACTTTTGTGCTCATTCAACTTTTATATCTTATATTGAGTCTATCAATTATCATGAAGCCTGCAGGATCTAGATTGGGTAATGGCTATGCAAAAGAGGAGCTCAACCAGTTTGAAAAAGCAAGGTATGACACCTGGAACCATCACTGATAGGACGTAATAAATTAAACAAAGTGGTGTTTGAAATAAACTTGATGAATAGGGAATGGGCCACAGTGAACAAAGCCTGCCTGGTGGTCCAGGCTAAGTAAATCCAAGAAGAAGGCATCAATTATAAAAAAACCTTTGCACCACTGTAAGCAAGGATGGAGGCAATAAGAATGCTAAATTTCTTTAATAGTTATTATATCTATGCAATTTTTGTAAACCAGAATCAACTTGCCGATATTTTCACTAAAGATCTTGGTAGAGAATAATTTGAGAATTAGATGGAGCTTAAGCACTAAGATTATCTCAATATCTTGCTCATAATCTCTTTCTCTGGAAAAAAAAGGGCTTTTCCCAATGATAAAATGGATCATGACCGTCTTGAGGGATATTTTTCATCATTTCTTTGATCAATTCTCACATCGTGCTCCATGGATGCATATTAACAAGACACCGGTATTTTGGAAAAGATTGGAACGAACCTGATCACTACAGGAACATAGTCAGGTATGGTCCGAAGCTTCCACTTATTGCTATTACTATTCATGATGTCATCTTACCCGTCACATCCCTATGTCAATCACATCACAAGACATTCCTATTTTTACTTTTCCGGCGTTCTTCCTTTTCCCACTGTGACTTTTTGCCTACTTTTATGTTCCCTAGACTGCCCAAACTCAACTCCCTATATCCTTCTTTCCCTCTCTTTTCTCAACCACATAGGAGAAAGAAATACAAGGCATACCTTCAAGATTTTGTTCTTCTTCACCATGCCGCCTACCGAGTCTACCCCTAAACTCACCACTACTATCAAACCTACACCCAGTTCTCTCGCCCCATGGAAACTTAGCACACTGACCCCCACCAGATACCTCTATGGACACAGCCCTGACTTCACCACCTCCTCAAAACCCGTCGGTTGGTTCCCCTGAGTTGGATTCTTCTCCTCACATTGATATTGAAACCTTGGTTGTTGATATATGGGGTAGATACACTACTACTCAAAATCCCACTCTATTTCTCACCGGTTAATTTCGATGGTGTACCTGAGGAAGACGATTTTGATGACCAGGTCACTAAAAACCACCTTCATTGTCAAATTCCGACAGTCTTAAAGATATGGTTCCTCTTGTCGCTTTAAAGAAAGGTGTCGAAAATGCACTCTGGTAAAAGCTTTTCCTTCAAACTCGTGCAATCAAGAAATCTTGTTCTAGTGGACGAGCGATCGCACCAGGGCCCGTCATCAAAAGCAAGGAGTTGCTGATTTCTCTTACTCCTTACAACTCGTATATTGTATAAGCCTAAGTGTTAAAGAATTTGGTGAGCGCAAGATTCTCAAAGGTAAAATGGTGATTCCTTCTAAGAATGTGCATATGGTAACCTCTTTTTGGTCAAAGATTCAAGCTCAGGTGGGAGGACTATTTATTATTACCGAGGCGTGTGTGCTCTGGCTCCTAAGTTGTTACGTTTCTTTTGCCATTTTACATTTTTCTTATGATTGTATAACCAGTCGGATTGGGGATGTTACAGGAATAATACTTCTCACACTCTGAGTAATGTGTTGAAAATTCCCTGCGAAGGTTTTTCTACTTGTCAAAGAATCGATGTATCGATCTTCCTCCTTCTTTTGAAACCCTTTTGACATAGTTCGGAAATTTTCTAACAACCCTTCTATGATGTCCTATTCATAAGTTTTTAAGCATTCCATGTCTGAATATCACAAATACTTGTTCTCCTTTGTGATCAAGAACTTGATTCCGCGCCAAGAGCGATGTCGCCGCACTTGATTTAACTTCTTATGGAGCATTTGGATAGGGAGCTGCCTATACATTTTCCTTGCTGATGATTCCATATTTGGTTAAAGTTGCAGATGATGTTAAGCAAAATGATGCTCTGTCGTATGGGTTTCTCTTAACAAAGATGTTTGGTAAGCTTTGTGTTAAGTTCACTTCGAGAGTCCTACTCTATTTATGATGCTTTAGATTATTATGAGACTCAGGGTTCTCGTCAAGGAGTTCATGTTGAAGGTCCAAGATACTGCACCCTAGCTGCTCAGAATCAGGTGTATATTGACAATGAGAGGTTGATGATTGAGAATGCTCAGCTTTGCCAGGAGAATGCTGATTGAAGGCCCAATTGACTCGCAATGAGGAGATGAATTCTGCCCACATGCTAAACTCTTAACTCTCATAAAGGCCTTTGTCCCCAAAGTGGGTCCTGTTACTCTACAAATGTTGCTACTACCTCTCTCATGCCCCTAATCCTTAGTCTGCTTTTGTGAATATCATGAATGGTTTTAGTTGTATGTTAGTTCAGTTTTTGGGATGATCAGATTTTTTTCTATTTTGCCTTGCTAATTCTTAGCAAAGGGTTGGCCATTTGTTTAGTATCACCGACAATTGGTGTTGATTGCTATTGCCTGTTTCTTTTTATTTATATTTTCATTTTTGCCCTGGCTTGGCTTGTTCCTTTTCACTGATGCCAAAAGGGGGAAGGTTATGCTTGATTGTTGGTTTTTGCTTAATTGTTGATTAATCAGAAAGCTTAATATGCATTCAAGCATATTTTTATTTGTCATCATTAAAAGGGAAAATTTGTTGGGATAGGTTTTAATAATATTTGATGATGATTTAAAATATGCTTGAAACATTAAATTAATTAGGAAGTGGTTGATTAGCACTTGGTACTATTGATTAGTACTTGATATATTTTCTAGCATAAACTGTGTGCTACTAATCGGGGTGTAGATTTATAGTACCTTGATTAATGGTAGAAAAAAGAACAAAGAGCTAAAAGTCTACAAGGATTCTACAAGGAAAGAAATTCATCTTTCTAAGGAAAGAATCAAAGTGTGGGCTGAAAAGGAAAGGGAATATTTGGAATCAGAAGGAAGAGTCAAACAAGATCTTTTAAATAAGGAAAAGGAGTCTAAAGTTTCCTTCTCCTAGTTGAGGACAAACTAGTGCATTCTGGTACTATAAATAAAGAAGTACCACGTCAAGAAAATTATTCACTCACGAAATACTCTTCAACGAAATTCATCATTCTTAGGCGTTCACTGGCATTCAAGTTGAAGAGATGGACTGGTGCTAGAGATTGTCCCCTAGTTCTGTTCCATTGCAGTCTAGGTCTAGGAGTCAGCTTGTGGTTAATCTGTGAACTTGTTTTAGTTTCAATTGTGTTTTCATTCTCTTGTAATTGTGTTAAAGTTCATCTTGTTAAACTAAGGGTAGTTTATACAGGCTAGAATTTTGTAAGGGCTTAAGGGTAGGTCCTTGAATTGTGGGGCTGTAATCCGAATTGGCTCGGTGTCTAGTGAAGGAAAATCCTACTAGGGAGTAGGTCATGATTTTGACACCCATTCGAAGCTCGTGGTTTTTCATGTAAAAATTCTCGTCTCTTGTTTTACTTTCCACACTTCTTACTATTTTATGCTTGGAATTAGGATACAAACTCAAAGGAACAAAGTCAAGTCTGTTCCTATCACAAAAGATAATTCAAGAAAAGTTTTAATTTGGAAAAATAAGTTTAGACCCAATCTACTCCCTTTCTAGGTCTAATTCTCAAGTCATTGCAATACGTAATTAAGAAAACACGAAAGGCCTCAACACAACATCTACCTTATTAACAGTAACAACTGTGTCACTTGTAGGCTGTGCTTAAAGCTCTATATCATTCATGTGTGAACTGAAATATTTTTTCACCCATAGTATTTTTCTAGAGTTTGCACTTGGCCCAAAATGGTCTTGTACAACACATGCTATATAACTTGTTTTGATTAGTGATCACCGTAACTTTTATTTATTAATTGCCGATTTTTTGGGGATAGGATCAGTCGGTTTGTGAAGGGTCTAAATGTGGGGTTCCGCTGAAACTGTCCCACAGATGTGTCTCTTCAGAAAGGACTTTCCAGGAGGTGGGTAGAGTATGTTAGAAATGTGGAGGGGATTAAGTAGGATGGCTACTCCGTATCGTAGAAAATAAGGCTTGTGAAAAGGGTAGCTATAATGGCTCTTCTCTATGGGCCCAATTCCTCAGGGGTACTCTCTAGAGTTTTGTTTAATCAGCCATAGAGGTTTCTGCTGGGGTTTGCTAAGGCTCAATCCGAAGACATCTCTGAGTTGTGCGTGGAGTAAAACGCCTGTTCGTTTAAGTTTTGGGAGTCATTCTACCTTGTTGGCTTCAGCTCAACATCCCATCATTGACAAGGTATGTCACGAGTGTGGCGAGTATGATCACATTCGAAGGTGGTGTCACAGGTTCGTACAGAATGGTCAGGTGATTCCACAACCGCCCGAGCTCCAGCTCCAGCTTGGTAGGGGAGGTAGTTCATTTAGTAGGGATCATCCTCATTGGGGGAGGTGGCCACCCAAACAGTAGAGGTGGGGCCTACTTAACCGCAGGGGTAGTCAAGCTAGTAGAGGTAGTGACAACTGTTTGCTCCAGCGCCCTTGCAAACGGCCGCGCGGTCATACAAGTAATACAGTGACCCTTTTTAAGAGCTGATGTCGGTCCCCATCAGAACCGGACCAATTGCTTTTAATTATCCACCAAGTGTTAACATTAACTTCACAAGTGTTGATTATAGAAATTTTTGTACCACTAAGTTTAAGGGTGATCAGCAAATACTGAGAAACGATATAAGAAGCAACTAGAGTTAAGGCCTAATAATCATTGCAATGCTAGAATTAACGATGGTTCGAGTATGAGAACTTCAATTGTTGCCCTCACATAAGTAAAATGCTATGTTCATGGTCTTTTGAGCCTCTAAACCAACAAAGTAGTCACACACCTATATCATTGAGCGGAGATGTGACGCCCTAATTGTAAGCAATTTAACTACGTGGATGTGGTTTACGGAGTTTGTACCCTTTGATTATGGACTTTCGTACTCTCTAATCATTTAATCGACTTAGCTTCACAACTACTTTCTACGAGCGGTGAAGTGACAATTCTAAGTCGATATCTAGCTCAACCCGCTTAGTAACCAATCAAGGCAAATTAGGTATAATTTCATCCTAACCCTCTAATCCTTCTCATAAAGATAAGAAGTCGCCCTACATTCTCATGTTCTAGCCTAGGTTACTTCGAGCTTTTACATAAGCTTAACGCATTTGTTTTTATGGTGACTGCCACAAAACCACAATGATTAAGAATGCAGACAAAACAACAACTAAAAACTCAAACCAATGAAGAATTCATGCATTTACAATCATACACATGTAGCCCTCAACCCTAGAGGAAGGGTTTTAGCCACTCATGTGCCTGTACAATTACTCAAAACATAATTAAAGCAACATACTTACAAGAATAATTAAAGGAGAATTAAATATAACTAATCCTAGGTAGAGTTTTCACTTCTCCCTTCGCTCTTTACGGTTTCCCAAAGATATTTCGTGGATAATGAAATTAGAAGCTAAGGGTTCAATTATAATAAGTTTGAAAAATGCAAAATTTGGCCTGTGGTGAAATAGCTCAGTGGCAATTTTCGCCTATCGTACATATTTGCCTCTGTGGTACAGAGCTTACCATTTGAGATTAGGGAGATCCGTGACACGGAGCAATCGCGTTGTGCTCACCGCTTGGTAGCCCCCGCTATATAAATTAATTTTTTACTTTCGTGGCACGTTGTTGGAATGCCCCAATGCTTCTCCGTGGCACGAATGTGACTCCAAATGTCCTTTAACTTGTATCATCGTCCATAATCCATCCCTTAAAATTTATCTTCAAGATTAGGACCATTATCTTCACATTGAGCTCCATACATTGGCAATTTTTAACCTACAAAGAGCTAACTATATTTGTTAGTCCATGGCCACAAATTATACAAATACATGAGATTATTCTTAAATTAAAGTACAACATGAGTAAAATATGGGTATAAAATAGTATTTGGGAATGTAAATACTGCACATTTGTTACTACCACACAATTAAAGCCTTGTTCTTCCTCGAACAAATCCTTTACAATCTCACACGCACAATTAAGACTCACAAATTACTAAATTCTGACTAAAGACGACTCAAATTAAGCATACAATGACTGATTTAGATAGAAAGCTCAAATAAAGTACTTACTTTATTTATATATATATATATATATATATATATATATATATATATAACACAATTCAAATCCAATACAATCAAGTTAAGACCCTCTTAGCCTCAAGAATCAACTCTACAACCACAACAAACCTCATGCATATTAGCCAATCAAAAAGTCTAACATGAATTCTATTTTTTCAAACATGTGAAGGGCGTATTCACACACTTCATAGACATGTAATTTTTCCCATACTTTGCTATGTTTTGAGGACAAATTATGTGTGTTTGCATGGGTTTATGTTATATATCTAGAAAATAGATAACGCACATGATTAGATGCTTTAGGTGTAAAAGGGATGGATTTTGTATTTGATGCTTTGGAATGAATCTGAAGAAAATGAAATAAAGTAAGGACTGGGAGGAGAAAATTTGAAGAAGTGTCCAGTGAAGGTAACAAGTGACATAACGAGTCATCGTGTGAAGTGATGATTCGTCGTCGACACCGTGAGCATCCGTCAAGTACACCGGAGGATGTGGATGATCCATAACCACGAGGGACCTAACGACTCGCGCCCAGTCCTAACTAATGTTAGGTGACCCGTTGCTACCGATCAAGTCGGCACGTTTGAGGACATTCGTGTTACATCACGCCATTTGAGGTCCTAACGAGTTGTTACTTAGTCTGTGACCACTTCTGATGCACCTGGAGTCCGTTTTTAATTAGAAAAGGAGCTAAAATCCCAAATTAAATCCATGAAGGAACAAGAAGGTGCAACGTGGCAAGGGGCTCCAAACGGTCTAAAAATAGATTTTCCACTTTAACCAGAAAGGAAATTTAAATCCCATGTCAAATTCATCAAGGAAAAGGAAGCATAAATCTCTACTATAAATACCTCTTTATTTTTATGTAATAGGCATGTTGTTTTTATGTCTTAAAGAATTGAAGTTTCAAGTTCAAAGTCTTCAAGTAGAATTAGAGTTTTAAGTCTCAAGTTTTTAGATACAAGTTTGGTGTCTTACGCTTGGAACTTCGGTAGACGATTGTTGAATTGTTCTTCTTTATTGTTGCAATAATCAAGTGAGTTTCTTCCGATCATCATTGTAAGTATTAATTTTTGCTTTTAAGTCATGAATTCTATTAATTTACTAATAAACATGATAGGCTTAAACCACCACAACTAGGGGTTGGGGAACCAGAATAATTAACATGTATAGGTAAAATATTTAGTGATTCTTGAGCTGAGTTTATGTGGATGTATTGTTTCTTCCTTCAGTTTTAATTTGATTTTTAACGGTTGCAAACTTTAGAACTTGCCTTATTCTTACTTACCGTATCAAGGAGGTAGTGAATCGGAAAAGAGATTAACAAATTCGAGATTTATATTACCAACCCTCATCTAATAGCTTGAACTTGTTCGGGAAAGCAATCCGCTATTAAGGGTAAGGGTCAACTAAAGTATACCTGTAGACGGACCAAGTTACGTGGTTAAAATCATCTAGATAGGGACCAACCATTTAGTGAACCTAACTTACCAATATTGCATGCTAAGCACCGGAATAGATCACTAGTATAAAACTCCTTGTGGTTACAGGAAGTCATGGGGAACACTTACCCTAGTTAATTGCATTAATTTGGAATCAACCTTCAAAATTTCTTAACTTCTCTATTTATTACTTTTACAAATCCCCTCTAGGAAATATTTAACTAAAAAGGTTAAGCACTAGCATTCTTCTACATCCTTCCGCATTCTGTGGGGATCGACCCCAACCTCTAGTTGGGTTCTTTATTGACACAACGTCCGCTTCATACTTTGTTAAGAAGTGAGTTTTGGCTGCTATCATCCCTCATAACAAGAGAGATACCCATTTTTCACTCGCAAGTTTTCCAATTATAACATGTATGGGTATATGAATAAGCATTCAACTCACTTTACAAAAATTCACATGCATCATGAAGACCCATAAGCTTGCTCATGTATTACCGCTAATTTAGGAATTCTTGAAAGTAAGATCAAGTAGGACTTATCAGGTTGCAATGCAAGCTAAGGGACTGCAGGTACTATTCTGCCTAGTACGTGGCTATCTTCCCTACACTTTTAATACATCACACTTTCATTATAGATATCTCTTCTCTTACTTCAACTTTAATCTTTTCACTCATAAATTTTCTTTTTGTTTCCTCATTTCTTTAAGCACACTTAGCTTATTAGTAAGGAGTACTTAAGAAACTTTTCATTCTTTGTTCTCTTATTCCCTACCAATACTCTGCCATGCATTTTCAAACAAGTGCACCTCTAATCTTTTCCTCAACTCCCTCAACCATTATTTTTCCTTCTTTTTCACGATTCTCACTCCTTTACTCTTTTGGATTTTTCACTTAAGCGCTAAGGAGTTTTGGATCAACTTCAAGGCTATTGGAAGAAAATGATTAAGCTTATGTTGTATCTAAGGAAAGAATAGACTTAAGAGACTCAATGGGGCTAACTAGGATCAAACATTCAAGGTAGGTAAAGCGAGGGGAAAAAATTAGGCTCATCTCAAAGAAATGCCTAAATCATCTCCTATAATCGACATCCTCATTTCATTCTGTATACACACCAGGCAAGTCTCCAGACACTACTACACTGCATGGAATATTCAAAACCTCACCTCACAAAACATGCTCAATTCAAGACAAATTTGTGCGTACCTAACTCGCCTAATCACAAGAATTCAAAATTAAGCTTAAGCACAAAGAGTCACATTCAAGAGCCTAGGTATATCAATCCTAAAGTTATACAATTGGTTAACATGTTTCTCAATTAAAACCACTTTCATCTTACAATCACGCATAGCACATAACAAGAACATCAACTCATCAATTAGCTAAGGGTTCAAAAATAAAAACCTATTGGACTAATTTCCTCAAGACGGTCGCCATCCATCCATATAGCCGGAAAAACCCTAACTATGAATAAAAAGTTATGTACAAACAAATGAAATTTTTTTATTTCTGCCCAAAGTGCCTCCTTAGAAAATAATGAAGAAATCAAAGGGTGGGTGAATTGTGCTCAATTCAAATTTTTAAAAATTAAATTGTTTGATTTTTAAAATTATTGAATTTTAGAGAATTTTGAAATTTCCTCACCCCACACTTAATTTATGCTATGTCCTCCAAAGAATCAAATTAAAGTACAAAAAGGTGAGTAAATACTCCCGAGGCCTCTAGGCCCGGTTAAAACATGTTTTCTTTCATTCTTGCACACAAGTGGGTTATCGACCCCACACGATCTTCTTCCATGCTCTTAGCTTTCTCTTCTAAGGGTACTCAGATTTTCCCTTAATCTATGCTTAAATCACAACAAAAAACAACAACTAAGTGAAAATACACAAAAAAAACAAGAAAGGAAAACAAAATTGTACTTGTGGGTACCCTTAGGTTGCCTCCCAAGCAGCCTTATTTACGTTGTGGCACGACGCGATCAAGTTTCACCACTTTTCCTCCACTTTGAGGCATGAATCACTCCCAATTTCTTTCTCTAGTTTCCTCTTATGCTCCAGGATGGTGGTGAAAATGAAAGGACCAAGCAGTAGATGTCGCCTAGCACTTATTGGCCCTTATGTAAGTGAAGTCATTTTTGTCTCTCTAAATCGACAAATTTCATAATACAGCGAGGTTTGTTTCTCCTATAGACCTTTCTCTACAAGCTTGAAGACTCTATTTCTAGGTTGTCAAACATAATGTCTAGAAATTCCTCGAGTAAGTACAATACACCCAACTCAAATTGCATTGTGCTTGGACCTACTTACTTGTGTACACCTTCTCCACATCAACATCTGACTCCCACATGAATGTCAAATGGTTGGAACTTCTGTCTCTCCTTTCATCAATCGATTGGCTATATGTGTGAGACCATCATATGGACTCTCAGGAGCTTTTAACTGTTGAGCTTTTTCCAAGAACTCACTCTTTTCTCCTTGTAGCGTCCTCTTGAGTATTGGCTAAGACCGCTACTTGAAAATCAAAGCAAGCTTCAGTCTTAGCCATCATCTCCGTTAACTTGGCGCTTATCATTTCTAAGGCCTCTCCATTTTCCATGGTTTGAACTCCTAATACTTCCATCTGCTCGCTTATTGCTTCTGTCTTCTCAAGGACCTATTTTAACATATTTTCTATCTGGAATCCTTGATGTTCTAAGTCCTCCTCTACATCATTCGTGTACTCATCAAAAACAACAGAAGGATCATGTAGGGAGCTTGGGGTAGGGAATATGAATTTGACAGCCATTCCAATGGCCATCCTGACCACTACATATACCGCAAGTCGCACAATGTTGCTACAAGTGGGGTCCCCCATAATTCATACAAGAATAATTGACATAGGACTATCCACCATTCAACCCATTTGTAGTCTATGATAACCATATCAGAAAATAAGCTAAAATTTGAAAAATTAACAGAATCATGTTACTTTTTTTTCAACACTTAGAAAAATTCATGCACCACAACGTAGGTTTCCAGCAATTCAGCCCGACAATGATTTGCTAAAAATTTGTTACTTCTCAACGTATTTGCGTGGTGTGCATCGTACAAGTAATACAGTGCCCTTTTGAGAGCCGGATGTCAAAACCCACAGGACTGACCAATTCAGTGAATTATCCAAGCTCAAGTGTTAAAATTAAATTCACAAGTGTTGATATATGAAATTTTTGACAAATTCTAATTAAGTTTTAAGGGTGATCACAAAATACTAAGAAACGATGCGTAAGAAGAAACTATAGTTATGACTAATAATCATGTAATGCCAGAATTCATGATGGTTAGATATGTCTCAGTTGTTGTCTCACATAAGTAAAATGCTATGTTCATAGTCTTTCTGGGTTTTAAACATGACACAAACTAGTCTCACACCTACATCGTTGAGCGGGGATGTGACGTCCTAATTCGTAAGCAATTTTTAACTATGTGATGTGGTTTACGGAGTTTGGTAAATTCTTGATTATGGACTTTGTAATTTATAATCAATTATCCAACTTAGCTTCACAACCACGCATGAGTGGTGGGAAGGACAACTTAAGTCGGTGTCTATCTCATCCTGTTTTAGTAACCAAGCAAGATAAATTAGGTATACTTCTATCTCAACTCATAATCCTATTGTAAAGATAAGAACGCGCTCCCTACATTCTCATGTTCTAGCCGAGGGTTACTCTTGAGCTTACCTAAGCTTAACGCATTCGTTTTCATGAGATCAAGCATAAAACCACAATGATTAAGAATGCAGACAAAACAACAACTAAAACTCAAACCAATGAAGAATTCATGCATTTACAATCATATTACGTAGCCTCAACCCTAGAGGAAGGGTTTTAGCCACTCATGTTCATACAATTACTCAAAAACATAATTCAAGCAACGTACTTACAAGAATAATTAAAGGAGAATGAAATATAATCAACCCTAAGTAGAGTTCTTCACTTCTCGCTTCGCTCCTTTATGGTTTCCCAAAGATATTTCGTGATAATGAAATTAGAAGCTAAGGGTTCAATTTATAATAAGTTGGAAAAATGAAAATTTTGACTTTTGGTGAAACAACTCCGTGGTACGCTGCCCATCGTTGAGATTTTCCTCCATGGAATGGAGCTTAACGCAGAGATCAGGCTCCGTGATACGGAGCAATCTCGCAGGCTCACTATTTGGTAACCCCTGCTTATATAAATTAATTCTTTGCTCTGTGGCACGTTGTTGAACGACCCAATGCTTCTCCGTGGAATGGAGTTGACTCCAAATATCATTTTTAGCTTGTCTCATAATCCATAATCCATCTCTTAACATTTATCTTCAAGATTATGATCATTATCTTCATATTGAGATCCATACATTGGCAATTTCAACCTTCAAAGAGAGATAATCATATTTGTTAGTCCATGGCACAAATTACACAAAATACATGAGATTATTCTTAAATTAAGATACAACATGGGTATAAAATAGTATTTGGGCATGTAAATATGCCTAATATCAACAACCCGACAAGGGTGGGTCACAAATAGGCAGACGAGCACACTTCTATACTTTTTCAGGCAGACCTGAGGTAGAGGTTTTAGATGTAATTATTATATGCACCATTCTTTCTGTGACCAAATGGTGACAAGTTTATTTGATCCTAGTTCTACTTTCTCATATGTATCTACATTATTTTGCTGTGGGTCTGAACTTCGTGTATGATTTGCTTGACACTCCGATTTATATTTCTACTCCCGTTAGTGGTTCCATGATTGTTGATAGGGTATATCGGTCATTTTTGATAACATTAATGGGAATAAAATGTGGGTAGGGTTGGTGATCTTGACATGGTTAACTTTGATATCATTTTGGGAATGAGTTGGTTGTCTCCTTATCATGCGATCTTAAACTGTTACGCTAAAACCAACACTATAGCTATACCGGGCATGTTTAGACTTGAACAAAAGGATGATTGTATCCCTTCTCCTAAAAAGATAATATCTTACATCCGTGCTAACAAGTTAGTAGAAAGAGAGTGTTTGGCATTTTTGGCCCACATTTGGGTGTCACGTCCCGAGTCTACACCCTGGACGTAACACGGTACTTGAATCCACAAGTGACGCCAAGTCAACCCCTGGTTTATCATTCACTAGCATTCTGAGTAAAAATGCACATCAGAACTTAAAATAACAACATAAAATATTTAAGAAAAACAACTCTGAAAGTAAAGGTTCAAATCTTTAAATACACTGAATAAACTGAAAGTCATATCTGTTTGAAAGCCATCTAACTGAGGAGTTTCTAGGACAAGCCCCTAGCTCACTCTAAGTCTAAACAAAACCATATCCAAATGAAATAAATAAACAAAGCCCTCAAATGAGGAGGACTCACACTCTTATATGCTAAAATGGAATGCTCTGAAACTGAAGTAACATCTGTGCTGATCCTGAGGACCTACAACTGTATCATGAAACAATACAACATGAAAAGCATGCGTCAGTACTTTGAATGTACTGAGTAAGCAGGAGAAAACATACTGAGTATAAAGTCTGAACTGCAATGACACGCCATGACCAATAGGTAATCTGAACTAAACTATTCATAATTTGAAATGGTCAAGACGACCCTGTCTGATGGTCAAGGACATGCCCTAAATCTGAGATACTGGACTGAACTGACTAGTGGGAGAGTCTATAACCGACATTTAACCACGTGAGCTAAACGTGGAGTCCGATGTATACACCCCACCGGTAGGACCCAATATACCTTGCTACGATATAAAGGCATGAACTGAGTGATCACAAAATATCTGGGGCTAATCAGGCCAAGTAATACTGAAACCTACGCTGGCAACGTAATTCTGGGAACCTGGGTGCCCTGGAACCTCGGCCCACTCGGTGCTAATTTCTACTCCCACTGGAAAACCTAAACTGAACTACTAAGCTGATAGCTTGAAACTGGGGCCCAAGACTAGTCAGGGACGAATAACTGCATGTACCTTGAGAGCCTTATCAGACCAAAATTTTGAAACTGGGTTCTAAGACCGGTCAGAGCTGCTTATCTAGAAGCGTCATAATCATCTACAGAACAACTAATATCTGAACTGGGGTCCTGGGGACAATCAGAGCTATAACTGAATGTCATGACCGCCTAATGGACCAAATATCTGAAATCTGAATCTGAGTTTGAAAACTGGGAGGCACCACTGACACCTAGAAAACAAACTAAAGTTAAACTAATCAGTTGACATTTTATAGACAACACTGAGGTTGCTAAAATCTAATTGAAGCTAGACTGATATGATTCTGATTGAGACTGGACTGATAGAGTTTTGTGTTCTAACTGACTGAATTACTAAGCAGCTAATAGAGAGCCCATTCATGTCGACAACACAGACAAATGCATAATATAAGACAATTTCAAGAAATTTTGGAAACTTCATTCAACAGAGCAAAAGTCATTCTCATTCATGGGATATTTACCCAACACATAAGAATAACAAGAAAATTCTATGAATTCAACCCAATGCATTCTTCATTCAATAGAGGGAATTTAACACGTAAAAGCCATTACTCAAAATTAGGGCGCCTCTCTATACATTCCCTACAAAGTTGTCTGACTCTAGATTTGCCCTGCAAGAGTCTGCTCCATGCCCACTCTTACCACAAATTTCACACCAGTTAGGAGCTAGTTGAACTGCATTCATCTATGCCTGCGGCTATGCTAAATTTAGCTTGCTGAATTGAGTCATCATCTAGTGCAGGAAGGATGCTAGCTGGGTTGCTAAGGCATTGACACTATCCACTTCAATCAACCCAGTTTCTCTCTTGCCTGATCCTCTGGATGAATCACTATACCACTTTGGATTTCCTTGTGCAATCCTATTTAATAGATTGTATAGCTCACCGTATGTCTTCTCCAGTGCTTTCCCACCTGATGTAGAGTCTCGCCAGATTTTTATACACGGGTCTAAACTCTCCATAAAAGTATGGGAAAAAACTTCATTACTCTGTTGGTGGTGAGGGCAGTCTCTCAACAATGACTTGAACCTTTCCCAAGCCAAATAAAGATTCTCCTTTGGCCTTTTCTTGAAACTGAGTATTTCACTTCTCAGCTTCACTGTCTTACCTGAGGGGAAGAAACGAATAAGGAAATTTTGGGCCAACTCATCCCTTGTGGTGATTGAGTTTGGTGGTTCTGCTTTCAACCACCTCTTTGCTTCTCCCATAGTGAAAATGGGTAAAACGTCAATCTCACATAGTCATTCGACACTCCGGTGGGGACGAAAGTGTCACTAACCTCCAAAAAGTTCTGTAGGTGCCACTGTGGGTCCTGATGTTTCATCCCTATAAACTACACACTCGTGTGCAACTACTGCAACATGTTATGCTTTAACTCGAATCAACCTCTAGGCTTCGATCTGTAGATACTAGAGGTCACATTCGTCGCGAGTGGGACTTCCACTTCGCGCACTGGTCTGACTGCCATTACCGTGGGTGAAACCTCATCCTATTGAACCTGATGGATAGGATATAGAGCAACCCCCTCTCTTCATAACTATCTTAACTTTCTTTCAGGTTTAGGGCAGGGTTCAACCAGCTCTCTATCCCTTGCCAGCTTAATGAAAGGACAAACCTGTTACCTGCAAAATAAATGACCAAGACCAAGTTTTTTAACACTTAAAAAAATCTAAAACAACAAAAAAAAAGAAATTCACTAAATGTTGCTAGTCCTCAACAATGACACTAAAAACTTGACCATGCTCTGGATCACGCGCAAGCACTCACTGATGTCCATGACCTGTCATGGGTTTGTATATATATCACTGGGGAAACCCTCCAGTGGTATATTATGTTAAGCAGCTGCCAACTGACCCATCTGCTTCTCCAAATTTATGGTGGCCACCTGTGGATTCTTTAACTCTGAAGCCATCTTTGTCTGATCATCTGCTATCTAAGTCTGGTTGGCCATTATTTTCTACAACATCTCTTCAATGTTGCTAGATTGAGCACCATTCTGCTTTCCCAGATTCTGGTACTACTGCTGAGGCTGTTGATAACATTGACTCTGCCTTCCCTGATTCTGGTACTACTACTGAGGCTGTTAATAACTCTGACTCTTCCCTTGATTTCCACTCTAAGAAAAGTTAGGGTGATTCTGTCAGTTAGGTGTTCCCATAATTCTAGTTCCTCTCTGCACATTCCCTACAAAGTTGTTTAACTCTAGATTTTCCCTGCAAGAGTCTGCACCATGCCTGTTCTTACCACAAATTTCATAGCAGCTAGAAGTTGGTTGAACTGTATTCATCTGTGCCTGCGACTATGCTAAATTTAGCTTGTTGAATTGAGTCATCATCTGGTGCTGGAAGGATGCTAGGCTGGGCTGCTAAGGCATTGACACTATCCACTTTAATCAACCCAGTTTCTCTCTTACCTGCTCCTCTAAATGAATCACTATGCCACTCTGGATTTCCTTGTCCAATCTTATTCAATAGAGTGTAGCTCATCGTATGTCTTCTCTAGTGCTTTCCCACTTGATGCAGAGTCTAGCAAGATTTTTATACGTGGGTCTAGACTCTCCACAAAAGTATGGACCAGCACTTCATTACTCTGTTGGTGGTGGGGGCAATCTCTCAACAATGACTTGAACATTTCCTAAGCCAAATAAAGGTTTTCCTCAAAACTTTGCTTGAAATGAGTATTTCACTTCTTAGCTTCGCTGTATTATTGAGGGGAAGAATAATATGAGGAAATTTTGGGCCAACTCATCCCTTGTGGTGATTGAGTTTGGGTGTTCTGCCTTCAACCGCCTCTTTGCTTCTCCCAATAGTGAAATGGGAAAAGTGTCAATCTCACATAGTCATTTGACACTCCAGTGGGGACGAAAGTGTCACTGACCTCCAAAAAGTTCTGCAGGTGCCACTGCGGGTCCTCATGTTTCATCCCTATAAACTACAAACTCGTGTGTAGCTACTGCAACATGTTCTACTTTAACTCGAATCGACCTCTAGGCTTCGATCTGCAGATACTAGAGGTCACATTCGTCGTGAGTGGGACTTCCACTTCGTGCACTAGTCTGACTGCCATTACTGTGGGTGCAACCTCATCCTATTGAACCTGTTGGATAGGATATAGAGCAACCCCCTCTCTTCATAACTGTCTTAACTTTCTTTCAGGTTCAGGGTAGGTTTCAACCAACTCTCTATCCCTTGCTAGCTTAATGAAAGGACAAACCTGTTACCTGCAAAATAAATGACCAAGACCAAGTTTTTTAACACGTAAGAAAATATAAAACAACACAAAACAAGAAATTCACTAAATGTTGCCAGTCCTCAACAATGACACTAAAAACTTGACCATGCTCTGGATCACGCGCAAACGCTCGCAATCGTACAAATAATATAGTGACTCTTAAGAGTCAGATGTTGAACACATAGGGACTGGATTTTAAGTGAATTATCAAGTTCAAGTATTTAATCAAATTTTAAAAGTGCTAGCTTTCAAGATTTTGTTGTTTCGGCTAAATCTAAGTGCGATCACAAAGTAATTAGAAAAACAATAATGAGAAGAATCCAGGGTCAAGGCCAGACATTCATGCAAAGCTAAAATTCACAATGGTTCAAGTATGTGAATCCATTTGTCGTCTCACAATATAAATGCAATGTTCATGGTCTTTTGAGCTTCTAAAAATAGTTGAATTAGTCTCACAACTACATTGTTGAAGGGGGATGTGACAACCTAATTCATGTGCAATTATCTACATCCAATGGTTTACGGAGTTAATGCCCTTGGTTATGGACTTTTGAGCCTCTAACCATTTAACCTAACTTGGATTCGCAACCACATCAAAGAGAGGTGATGTGATAATTTCAAATTAGGTGTCTAACTATCTTCCCATTTTAAAACCAGGTGAGGAAAATTAGATATATTGCTATCCTAACCGTGAATCAGCCTTAAGGGCTTGAACTCACTTATTGCATTCTTAGTTCTAAACTAGGTTTTGATCTTTCGAGTCTGTCTATGATTAAAAGTACATTTCAATGGTGATCAATCATTAAAATAAATAATAACAAGAATTCTAGACAGATAACAATGAAAACTTGAATCATATTGAAATTAAGCTAAGACAATCATGTTTTGTGGCCTCAATCCTAGAAGAAGGGTTTTAGCCACTCATGCTAACACAAGAATTCATACTTGAGTTTGGATTCATGAAATACAAAATTGGAAAAAAAAAGTTAAATGAACCCTAGTAGAGTTTCCTCCATTCTCCCTGCTCCTCCTTATTTTCCAAAATAATAACGTGATGAAAGAATAAAAATAACCAAGTGTTGAATTTATAGTCAGTAAAATTTTATCATGTGCAAGTCACCTCCATGCCATGCTGCGTAATGCGTAACTCAGCCTCCGTCACACGGAGGTGATGCGAAATGCTACTGGAAGATGCATTGTGGCATGGCATGGCAAGGTTGGTTTGACAACTCCTCAGTGTGACACGCTGCTTGTCACGGACATGACACAGTGTAG
>JACEIK010002961.1:82604-98630 GCA_018107945.1 Datura stramonium
CTCAAACTTCACCTTCCATGGGATGCCTTCCATACAACGCCTGATTTAATGTCGCGGCATGACGTAAGTCTCTCGACTACTTATACTTTGTCAAGAAACTCATACTCATCCTCGATTGCTGAGAGTACTCTAAACACATTTGGTTGCTTTATTGACCGACAAACATTAAAGGTCACCTCCTCTTTATTAAGCTTGAATTTAGTGCCAGCCTCCATCTTTACTAATGCCCTCCTAGTGGCTAGGACTGGTCACCCCAAAATTATGGGGACCTCAAAGTCAGCCTCGCAATCAAGGATCATAATGTCTGCTGAGAATATGAATCTATCCACCTTCAAAGTACATCAAACAGGATCCCCACATGCTTCTTCATAGTTTGGTCGGCCATCAGTAGTCACATAGTTGTCAGCGTGGGGGCTTTGGAGCCCAACTTCTTAAACACAACTAATGGCATCATATTGATGCCTGCTCCTAAGTCGTAGAGTGCCTTCGCGAACTCAACATCACCAATAGTACATGGAATGGTGAAGGAACCTGGATCCTCCTTTTTCTGGGAAAGGACCCGCTGATAACGCTCAAACCATACCTTCTACTGAAGTATGAAGTGGACGTTGTCAATAAAGAACCCAACTAGAGGATAGAGTCGAACCCACGGGGAGTATGAAAGAGCTAGACTAAAGCCAGTAAGTGAACTTGTTAGGTAGTTACTCCAAATTGGGGGTTCTAAAGAAAACAATAATAAAAAACAACTGTTAAAACTTTGGTAGAAATCAAGAATGAAGGATAACTAGGGTTTTGTGTTCCCTATGGGTTCATAACTGCTTCGGATATACATATGTGATCATCACCAATGCTCACTTGTAGAACTGATAACTAGGGTTCATTCAAATGACTGGTTCGTCCCTATTGAATGACTATACTCAATCACCGGGTCAGGTCTCATGAGCGATTGTAAATTAACTGTTATCAATATGTCCTAGATTTAACTATCCTGCGACCACATCTCAAGTTAATACAATGATCATCAAGATCAAGCCTTTGTTGTAATTCTCTTTTCCTAATCTCTACCTGTCTAGGCTCAAGCAAGTAAAGAATTTGGGCATGTCCTACTGTTGAACATTGTTAAGAAACGTTTAAGCATGAAGAGAATACAATACAAGTGTTTTGCATTATTTTTGAATCACTTTTATGTAACCTAGCTTGTTAATCCACCATGGTTCACACAACCCTAGCTATGGAGGTTTTAGCCTCTCAAAGTTGCAAGATTGTGATTGGCTTTCATAATTAAAGACATAAATCAATACTTACAATTATGGACGAGAGAAAAAATTCCTTGAATTAATCAGAAAAATTCCCAAGAAAAATATGAAAATCAAGAAAAGGTTGATCACAAGTTGAACAACTCAATTCTCAAGTCTAAATCTCTCTCACTCGATTTCTAATCCCTTCTAATTACTCCTAGTGGCCTCTCTTATGAAAATAAAACATAAAACGTATTCATAAAAACATAAAAATTTATTTCCTAGGCTAACAGGGTGAATTTCCATAACTAAAGCCGCCTGTGTCACGACCTATCCTACTATTCGTAGCAGGTAGGTACAGATCATACTTGCTGCCCGTATGTCAGTTGGCTGGCTGAAATTTGGCTAAGTGTTGGTTCTTGGTACGACTCGTACATTCTTCCTACGATTCGTACTATGCTTCTATGGCTTGACTCTAGGACTTTGAAATTTTTCTAAAGTTCTTTACGAGTGCTATGGTACGACTCGTACCTTCATTCCACGACTTGTACTGTCTATCCGTAGTAGAAGTTAGCCTCTTGTGCAAAACTTCTGAATTTCTTAATGACTTCTTAATCACGACCCGTACAAGCTTTGTACGACTCGTACTGAGAGTCGTATGAGGCACTTTTTCATCCTTAGCCTTCTGAAACTTCTCACAACTAGCGGTACGGCTCGTAGTACCTTCCCATGGCTTGTACTATGAACTATGAGTTAAGCCAATTTTGTACACTTTCAGGCAATCTTTTGCACATTTTTGCTCCAACACTAATTTATCCTATAACCAAAGGAAAAGTGCCTTATATCCACATAAACATACCTAATTCCACGCTTGGTTCTTAGTTTTGAGCGTCGAAAGTGATGTAATCTCACAACACACCAACACCCTCAACTTAAGACTTTTGCATATCCTTAGACAAAGAAAAGAAAAACTAAATACGATGCTTAATTTGAAAATAAACCTAGGATACTACAGCCAAAACTAAAAAAAAACATGCACTATACATTAACACTTTTTGACCCTTTTCCATGAACCAACATAGCTAATATACCATAAGAAACCACAAAAAATAATAAACAGGGATCAAGACATGTCATCTAGCTATCAACAAGCAATCAAGTCATCACCAATATTTTTCACATAGACCAATAGTAAAAGTAAACATAATCCATGTACCCTCACAACAAATGAAGTCCCCACTCATATATACAGTATCAAACATTGCATGGGACTAACAAGTAAGGCTCTCACTCTCACAAAGAAGTTACAAGTACTATGTATTAGAAACCATAGGCTTGCCCTTATTTTCTCTGCTTCGATTTATCAGATAGTCGGATTAGGATCACTATAGGACTTGTTGTGGCTTGTAATGTAGGATTTAGAGCTGTACCTGATAAATATAAAAGATTTTATAAGAGATTATCCCTTCCTTGGCTCTACATACATTGGCTTCACCTTTCACCTATTTCACCCTTTATGTTTTTTATTCCTTTTATTCCCTTTTCACCCTTTTTTATGTACATTTGATGGGTGTGGCGGATTGTAAAAATTTTCCTACATTTTTTGAAGTTTATTTTGAATTTTGTTCTTCAAGTGTTTCAAAAAAAAAATTCATCTTTTTTTTCTCACACCACACCTCATTTTTAACCTTTTTTACTTTTTTTTTCTCCCTTCTTCTCGTCCCCACCATTTACACCCCTACTCTAGTTACCCTTAACTTAGGCATTTTTCAAATATTGAGGATCACAATATCCAAGGAAGGACAAGGACCAAAATAGGTTCATTATAAACAAATGGGTACGGTTAATCAGTTAACAAAAAAAATGGTCTAATAAAAGGCTTAAAATTGGGATCAAGAGAATCATATGATTTTGGTAGGGTTATTTAGTCTAAATATGAGCTAAACAAAAATGGACTATGATCATATACTAACCAACCATCTTTAGCCTATGCAAAGACCAACTAGGAAATTTCTAGATCTTCAACACAATACCAAACTAAATACTACAGCTCACTCACTCATGGTACATGACCTATAATCACCTCACCTGCCTGGTTTACACATGGCTTAACAAGACTCCTCATGCTAATAGAGTAAATGACATCAAAAGATTCACAGAAATCATGCGTGCAGTCACAAATACATAGCTAACGCATCAAAAAATTTTAAACAGGGTCAAATTTTTTCAAAACTCAAAACTTGTGCATTTTTATTGGTTGAGTACTCCTAAATTATTTCCTAATTGAAAAAAATCACAAAATAAAAATAAAAATCCTAAGCATGTCAGTGCTATTAGATAACATGCTCGAGGGAAAAGAAACACGACAAGAAAAACCCTCGGGCGAATAAAAGGTCCCAAAAATCACAAGTACACCCCCTCCCCTTTTTGAAAATTAAGCTTCGTCCCCGAAGCATGAACTACAAGAACATAGGGAAGGGAAAATACCTGAGGCTACTCAGATTTCTCCATTCATGGGTTGCCTCAGATGCAACACCTGTTTTAACGTCGCGGCATGACGCAGGTGGCCCAGTTACTCAGACTTCACCAAGCTACCACTTAGGTTGCCTCCCAAGAAGCGCCTGATTTAACGTCGTGGAATGATGAAGGTCTCTTGCTACTCAGAATTCGTCAAGTGACTCATACTCATCCTCCAGTGCTAAGATTACACTATATTCCTTAGGTTGCTGCATTGTCCAGCAGATGTTGAAAGTAACCTCTTCTTCATTTAATCTGAACTTCAACTAGCTAACCTCCATATATACTAAGGCCCTCCCAGTTGCAAGGAATGGTCGCCAAAAAATGATAGGGACCTCATAATCAACCTTAGAATCCAAAATCACGAATTCAGCTGGGAATATGAATTTTTCCACCTTGACCAGTACATCGAACAGGATCCCCATTGGATTCTTCATAGTTCTTGGCCATGAGTAGCCGCATAGTGCTCCTAAGGCCAATCTCTTGAATACTGCTAATGGCATCAGATTGATGCTTTCTCCTAGATCACAAAGTGCCCTTGAGAACTTGACATTGCAAATTGTGCACGGTATAGTGAAAGCACCTGGGTCTTCCTTCTTTTGAACTAGGACTCGTGTGGCTATTGCACTATAGTGATGTACATTATCTATCGGCTCATAGCTTACAAACCTCTTCTTCGTCACCATGTCTTTCATAAACATAGCATATCTCGACATTTTTTCCAATGCCTCTACCAATGGTATGTTCACAGATAGTTGTTTAAGAATCGAAAGGAATTTCTGGAACTTACCATTTTCCGCCTTTTTTTTCATTCTTTCAGGGAACGGTGGTGGTGGTCGGGGGATAGCTCTGTGAACTTGAGTTGTTTCTTGATCAGTGTCAGACTCTTTGTCCTCTATTAGGGCCTCTGGAAACTCAACACTTTCCATCTCAGCGCCCTTATCACGTTCCTTAATAATGCTCTCTTTCTTCCATTAAAGTACAACCAGAAAATGTGGGTCAATTATGGTCTTACCATTCCTAGTCATCACCGTCATGCAGTGGCCATCATTCTTTGGATTCTGGACGGTGTTTCTGGGCAGTTGTATCCTTTTGTCTAGGGTTCAGCAATGCTGACAGGTTCCCAAGATGCTGCTCAATCTGCTAGATGGTGGTTGCATGAGACTCCACTCTCTGACCCATACTTGATATGTCACCACAGATCTCCTTTAATTGCTAATCAGTGGACCTCACCTTCTTCAACATCTCAACCATCATTCTCTCTAACTTAGATTTCCTAGCCTCCCCCTCTCGTGCATTGGGAGGCACATAAACTCCAACCCGGTCATTGCAATAGCCATCGTGTCTTCTACAGTCTCTATCTCGCTCACGATCGCGGCTTCTATCTCTGTACCCATTTCGGTTGTAGTTGTCTCTGTATTGGTTCTGACCTTGGTTTCTAGAACTTTGGCGCCAATTGTCTTGTACAGACACTTGGGTGTTGGCTCCGAGACCTGCCACTTGGCTGTCCAGGAAATTCGCCTCTTCCTCAGAATCAAAGTGATCAGCTCCCGACTCTATTCCTTGAGTTCTCACTACATTTACCTTTTTGGCTCCTTCTCCCATGATGTGATTTGTAAGAAAATCCAACGATGTACGTATGTGAGCCAACTCTTGGTTGCATTCTTCTTTCTTCCTTCGTTGGTCTACAGTCAAACCAACAACATATGTACCAACCGCTGCATCAACCTCCCTTGTATGCCATGCCCTGTTTGTCTTAGTCACCCTATCAAGGATTGTAGCAGCTTTCTCCTAGGTGTGACTTATCAATGCTCCTCCTGCCACCATTTCCGCCATAACTTTGGCGTTATTATTTAAAGACCTGTAAAAAATTTCCAATAAACTGTCATCTAGGATCTTATGGTTTGGGAACTTTATAAACTTCTTTTTGAACCTCAACCAGGTTTCATGAAGTGCCTCTGTCTTGAGTTGTCAAAAATTGTAGATCTTGTCTTTTAGCTGCAACATTCTAGAGGGGGAGGGGGGGAAGAATCTCTCCAAGAAGGCTCGTTTGAGTTCCCTTCAGTTGGTTATGGAGTCTTTGGGAAACTCCAATAACCATAAAGTGGCTTCCCCTGATAGAGAGAAGGGAAAAAGTCTGAGCCATATGGCATCCTTTCTAACTCTGGGCAACCTGTACGCCTTGCGTATTCCTACGAAGTTCATCAAGTGCAGGTTGGCGTCATCTGCTACATGACCACTGAACACCCCTTTCATGTTTAGCAATTGAATCATGGTGCTCGTGATATCAAATTTTGGCCCAGGGGAAGTGGTGGTGGCACAATTGCCCCAGCTGAACCAACTTCATCGATGTTTAGGTCCTTATCGTCGAAGAACAAAGGGGAAAGTCTATAACCTTTGTTTCCCCTCCCTTGTCGACCAACATTAACTACTTCTTCTCTAACATCTTCCGTATCTTGAAGTGCAGCTTGCCGAGCTAACTTAGCTTGCCTCGCTTCTTCAGCTATGCGGACATCTCTTTGGTCCTGGTTTTCCATCCTGTGCAGTGTTCGTTCAATTTTTTTATTCAATGGAACTAGGGGATCTCCACTACTTTGAGTTCTTGGCATTCACCAGAAAATAACCTTTGGGTATCAACAAAATAAAAGAAAACGTAATTAAGGAAATAACTACGAAAAATTCAAATACAAGAAAATAATCTAGTCTTAATTGTATTCCCCGACAACGACGTCACTTTTTGACAATGCTAGAACCATACCTCATACCGAAGTATGAAGTGGACGTTGTCAATAAAGAACCCAGCTAGAGGTTGGGTTCGCACCCACAGGAAATATGGAAGAGCTAGACCAAAGAGAATTCGGGCAAGACTTAATGTTGCACATCGTTAAGAAACATTAAAGACAAAGAGAATACAATACAAGCATTTAGCATTGGTTTCAAATCACTTTGTGTAACCCTTGTTTGTTAATCCACCATTGTTTCCACAACCCTAGTTGTGGAGGTTTTAGCCTCTCATAATTGTAAGATTGTGATTAGTACTCATAGATAAACACATAATTAAATACTTACAATGATCATTGAAAGAAAACCTGTTGTGAATATTGCAATAGAATATGATGAACAAAATCAAGAACAACTAAGAAATCCAAGTTTTGATTCTCAAGAATTGCTCTCCAATGTTGTCAAAAACTAATTACAAACATGATAGCAATTGACAATCAACTAATTCAGACCTTCTCTAACCTAAAAGAAACATAAAATGTATTTATACAGACAATAAAATCTCTTTCCTAAGTTAATAGGGAAATAACCAAATCTGGTGCCGACACATCCTACGACTCATCATACGACCCATAACGGGATTGCACGGGTCGTGCCTTGCTCTCGTACTTTCCTTGACTTCTACAGAATTGGCTATGTTGGCAGCTGGTATTACTCAAAACATGATCCCACGAGTCATACAATCCCATTGCGGTTTGGCTTTGAGAACTTTGATATTTTATGAAGTTTTCTATGAGTGTTTTTGTACGCGTCGTACCTTGCTCCTATGACCCGTAATAGCTTGTCACATCTTGAATTCTATCAAGTCCTTAAAATCCCTGAAGCTTCCTACGGCTTCTTGTACGAGTCATAGGTAGATGCTTCGATCCGTAGGTGCTAGCTATACCAGGAGACTTCTTGTGCAAATAACTTTGAGATATTCCACGACTCCAGTTATGGATCATACCATCATGGTATGGCTCATACACAGAGTCGTACTTTGACTTTGTAGTGTTCCAGCCTACTGAGCTTTTCCACAAGTCTCAGTATGGCTCGTATAATCTAGGTATGGCTCGTATAATCTAGGTATGGCTCGTACTGAGATCAGCACTTGACTGCTTTTATGCACTTTTCTGGATCTTTTGCACATTTTTGCTTCAACACCTATATTCCATGAAAACGAAGTAAAAGAACCTTATATCCATATAAACATACCTAATTCCATGTTATTTTCCTAGTTTTAAGCGTCAAAAGTGCTGTAAAGTCACAACACATCAGGTCCTCAAACTATCGCTCCTTCACTTCTACAACTAAGGATTACACTGCAATATTCTGGACTACAACCCTATTATCATCTAAGTCCATAAATTAGACTCCTAAATTGGCCAACTGGTGCAGCTCTCAGGACAATTCTCTCTTTTTTGGCCCCAATACGATAAGCTGTCCATGGATCTACGACTAAGGGCATCAGCTATAATGTTAGCTTTCCCCGGATGATATAGTATGTTGATATCATAATCCTTTAGCAACTTAAGACACCGATGCTGTCATAGATTTAACTCTTTATGCTTAAAGATATATTAGAGTCTCTTGTGATCAATAAAGGTGTTTACATGAATGCCATATAGGTAATGCCTCCAAATTTGTAAAGCATGGACAACTACATCTAATTCTAAATCATAGATGGGGTAGTTCTTCTCGTGCTTCCTTGGCTGCCTCGAAGCATAGGCAATCACCTTGCCATGCTGCATCAGAACACCCCCCAACATAACACCTTAAGCGTCACAATATACAATGTAACCCTCTGAACCGTCTGGTAAGGTTAATATTGGTTCACATGTTAATCTGTCTTTCAGTTCCTAGAAACTCTACTCACAAGCCTCGCTCCATTAGAACTTTGCTGCTTTCTAGGTCAGCTTTGTCAATGGTGCTGATAAGGCAGAGAATCCTTCCACAAGTCCTTCTTAATACCCGACTATCCCCAGGAAACTCTGAACTTCGGTTGGAGTCATAGGTATAGGCCAAATCTTAACAGTTCTGGCTTTTGCAAGTCAACCTAAATACATGTATCTGACATAATATTTCTCGAGAAAGTTATGTAGTGTAACAAGAACTTACTTTTAGAGAGAATAAATACCCTTTTTAACTTATATCCTAATGGATTGAATATCTTTTATAAGGAATCGGAGGAATACACGACGATGTCTACCCAAAAATCCCCAACGAAAGAGCTGAAAGTGGTGTCCGCATATTCGTTGCCCTATGACATCCCTGGTGCCCTGGGGAATGCTAAGGAGGTCGAGAAGATTTCTCCCTTTCGCCCTCAGGCTGGGATGTCCCTAACTATGGCTCCTTGCTAATACTCTTTCCTGCTGTTGTATCTAACCCACAGTTGGCGGTGGTCCTGTCATGACTCGAACATAGGCCCGTGTCGAGACACAAGACAAAAAACCCTGAGAGGCTCCAAGTCGACCCATGGCTTAATCACATAATAACACTATCATAACAACAACTAATAGAAAATATAATTGAGCAGAAGCTAACTGATAGAGTCTACTTAAAATCCATAAGAACAAATGTAACAAAACTCTGATACAAAGCTGAATCTGTCTATACAAGTCTGAAAACCTCTACTAAACTGATGAGTTGCTGGGACAACCCCCAGCTAACTCTTAAAGTCTAAAAACTGAAACATAAATGAAATATAAAACATGAATCGCGTCCTCGAGAGTTGAGGACTCACCACAAGAAGCTAAGATGGGAATGGTGCGTATCTAACCACGTGGCTGAGTCTGGAAACCTGAATCTCTATCATGAAATGATATAGCAGATAAAGTATGCGGTTAGAACTGGGAATGTACTGAGTATGCGGGAAGCATAAATAAACTAAACATGCAAGTGTACAAGAAGGAAGTAAACTAGATACATCGACATGTAACTGAACTGGAATACGAAAACCCTATCTGAGATACACATATATTGAAATGAAGCTTTATTTGAAAACACTTATTGAAGTATAATCAAACTAATGCGTAAGGGTCATATACTGTACGTATACTAAGAACTGAAGCTGTAACTGATATCATGCACTGCACTGATTATTTGCTGATAATTGAGACTGAGTTCTACTAAATCTGATTTAAACTGGAGTCTGAAACTATAAGAACTGAGTTGAACTGTCATAGTGGAATGAGCTAAGGGAGAAATTCTCTGCTATGGAGTGTCCCTAACTGATTAAGAGAGACGTTCTCCGCTATGGAGACTCCCTAACTGAACTAAGGGAAATATTCTCGACTATTAATAGTCCTTAACTGAGCTAAGGGAAATATTCTCTGCTAATGAGAATCCCTGACTGAGCTAAGAGAGACATTCACTACTAATGAGGATCCCTGACTGAACTAAGGGAGACATTCTCTACTATTGTGAACCCCTGACTGAGCTAAGGGAGTCATTTTCTACTATGGAGAATCCCTGACTAGACTGAGGGAAACATTTTGATTGATTGAGGAAAACATTCTTGCTATGGAGAGTCCCGATAAACTTTTACATGAACATACCAATCTGACAATCATTCATATAGTCTAAGCTACTTTATCTAATTAAAGATCTGGGTGTTCGACTAATTACATCATACTGAATTCATTTAAAATATGATCATGGCTACTCTCTACTATCAACAAGTCTATAGGTCTAAAAGATCATCATCATTCCTTATCATCACAATTCATATCATCATAGTATCGAAATTAGAGCTTAAATCATACATTCTACATTCATGAAACATCTATAGGATCAGATCATACTTTACACACATCCTCAGCACTAAAATCCCAAGTTCATAGCATGTGGCGTATATCTTAGATTCACGTAAGATCCGTAGGTCAAGGTCATACTTTACAATTACCTGAATCATAGTGAAGGCATATACATGTTTCAAATCCACCCAAGCCCATAAGTTCTAATCATACCTCGACACATCTATTAAGTCATATATTTTAGATTTATAGAAACCCATATGATCCGCTCATACTTTAAACATATATAATGAATTCATTGTAAGAGCATGTGAATATTTAGTGAACCCCATTTCAAAATTTATGCTAAATCATGGTGAAGATTCTATAATCATGCTATCCACATATTATGAGCATACATCGAGAACTAGAAAGTTGTTTCGTAAGTATACACGACTATTAATTTTGATGGGTCTTAGAATTCATAGAAAGGCATAGAAGAAATCATCCATAAATTGAAACCCTAGAACATGCTTTTCTAGAAATATAGTGATTTAGTGTTTAAGTACAAAAATTTGGGGCACAAGCATAAAAGGAAGTTCTTCTTGAAAACCCGCATATATAATTAGAAAACTCCCTTAATGATCTTGGAACTTGCAGCCCTTGTAGAGAAACCCTAGGTGGTGTTGAACCTTGGGAGAGAAGAGGAAGAAGAGCTTATGGGAGGTTTTTGGGTGGAAAGAGGATTAGGCTAGGAAGGACCCTTAAATTCGTCCCTTCAGATACCCAAAATGATGTCACTTAGGAGTTAGAAGCTTAGAATGTTATGAAAACACCCTTGAAATTTCACAGGAAAAAGGAACCTGCCAGTCCTCACGAGGGACATCATGACTTGTGAGGTATTGGACGAGTCGTGAGTCCAATCAGTGAAATCTACTGGGATTTCAGCCAAATTTTGCCACTTAACGAGTTCTAAGATCACTTAATGGGTCAATTGACCAGTCGTGAATTCTCCTCTGAAACTAATATTTTCCAGCAATTTTTGCCACCTAACGGGTCACTTAAAGAGTCGTTAGGTGACTTAACGAGTCACCTGATGAATCATTCTGTGATTTGGTTTAGTTTCACTAAATTGCTCATAACATTTTACTCCGAACTCCGATTGATGCCATGTCGGATGTGTTGGAAAGAAGAATCAAAGTGCTTCAATTTGATATGTTGAATCACCCCAAAACACTTTGTGAAATGGGATCTACAGTCGTTAGAATTTGACCCTAGCTAGAACTTGTACGAAAACTCAATAGGTAAGAAGGCTCTCAACTCAACTTTGTGCTAGAAGTTCCTTATGACCTTAATTTGTATTCATTGCACTTCTATCACTTGAGGATTGTTATTAACACATAGTATCCATAGTATTCATTGGGCTCAAACCTATCCATACACCCATAACGGTTCCAAATTTAGCCCAAAAGTCCGGGGCATTGAAATATCTCAACACACTAGTTTTAGATCTACTCTTAGAGACTTTTGGGGTGTTACAATATATTCCCTTGGGAACATTCATCCTCGAATGGAGGATAAACATTCTAAAAAACTGGGAAAAAACTGATATCCCAAATACTGAACATTTACAACTGAAACTGATGGAGTATCAGACTCCGGGCTGATCTTACATAACTGAACTAAATATCTGAATCATACATGAATGCTAAAACGTGAGAGGGACTAAAAGACATGGAACTAACATGGAACTTGGTAGAACACTAAGAAGGATTCTTTCCCTCTAACTGGCACTGAGCTAATATGGACTGAGCCATCATTCTCAAATCGCTTTCAGATACTGAGCTAGAACTCATGATATATGGTCTAATTGAAAGTAAAAGACTCATGAGCATGAATAATTCATGACATTTAAAACTGAGTACATACATGAGGTACCCATATCTACTGGGCTACTAAAGCAACTCTTAAAGACTGAGTTCAAGCTAAACATACTGGAAGGCATAGGTTAACACACATTGCTAGTTTATAAAATGGAGATGAGCCTTACGGATTTATAGGGTAAGACTAAAATCGTTGTCTAAAGTGGCTATCTAGAAATTCTGGAAGTTTGCACATAAGAATGGGTAGAGCATAGCTTCAACTGAAATACAAGAGGAATTATCTGAACCTGAAGGGATTGACATACCGCAACTATTAGGGCTGGAACTCTCCTACTAGCATACAGAAGATTCGGCTTGTCTCTTAGACTTACCATCTCCCCCATAGCTTTAAGCCATCATTCTAAGTCACCTAAATCTTTCTTAAGGTTGGGGCTACATTGCTAACTCTTGACGTCTCCTCCACCTTTAACATTCACTGCAACCCTCATACTCACAGCTATTCACACCATACATCCATAATCTCCTCAGCAAACATCATAAGAGTTCCTTATTCAATACTAGAGTTTCTGGGGCTAGAAACATGAAAAGAGTAACTCGATAAATGCATAACATACTTGTGACTACTTCTAGCGACTTGCCCTTATCCTGATTTGCTGCCAAGGCATAGGAGCAGTTTTGACGCTGTCTTCCACCTGTGCTAGATGATGCCCCCTGCTGAAATGGGTGGTTCATAGGAGCTACTGAAGATGTGGTGAAGGCACTCCTCTCGCCCCGCTTATCTACTGCACAATCTCGGTGCTTATGACCCAATTTGCTGCATAAAAAACAAGCATCTGAGTCGGCCATTCATTCTCCCAAATGGTGCTTCCCAAAGCTCTTACAAGCTGGATAGGTAATCTCCCTTACCCTGGGTCTTTACAGAACACTGGATGTTGAAGGTGCTGGGGCTAATGATCTCTGTTTGGAGCAAGAGCCGTGTCCACCACTCAGACTCTGAGGGGAAGCCTTTGAATCTCCTGTCCTAGTCCTCTTGACCTCTCTCTCTCTTTTTCCTTCACCTGTTCCGTTTCTATTTGTTGAGAGAATATAACCAAACATGGAAAGTCTATGTCCTTGTGCAATATGGAGGTA
The DNA here is from genome assembly GCA_018107945.1 of Datura stramonium. NCBI lineage: Eukaryota > Viridiplantae > Streptophyta > Magnoliopsida > Solanales > Solanaceae > Datura > Datura stramonium. The sequence continues at coordinate 95,868 of JACEIK010002961.1, forward strand.
CTACACTCTTTGTCCAAGGAGTCTGACATTTCATTCAGAAACCTGCTCACACGAGCCCTCTGGTCGACCACCATATTTTCTTCATACTTGGACAGCTGGGTAAAGTCCATTGCATACTCCTGGATACTCATGTTGTTCTGTCTCAAGTTGATGGACTTTGTCGCCTTTGCCTCCCTCAACTCCTGATGTGCTAGTAAATTTACCAACTCATTGGGCTCTTAAACCTGAGTTTTGCTTAGTTTTTGAGTTTTTTATGTGGATTTTATGCCTTTTTGCTTTTTTTTGTGTGCAGATGCCTAATGTGAAAAAAAGAGCAAGAAATGGAGCAAAAAGCAGGAAATGGGTTGAAATTCGGTGTTCCGCTGAAGATCGGTGAAATGCTGGTTAAGAGACGATTCCCATTGCTTCTGGGAAACACACCATCGGTGACTCACCGGTGCAGCCACCGAATGGAACATGACTTGTTGTAGTGAAAGGAAAAAGATCGATGGTGCACGGATGGAGATCGGCGAAATGCCGATGGAATCACTGCTGACTATTGGAAGGCATTGAATTAGTAGAGAATGTTAACGGTGGTCTGCGAATTGCAACTGGCGAACCGCTGGTCGTCCCACCAATTCCATAACACTGCTCAGGGGCAAAATTATCCAGCATGGAAAAAGAGAGAGAAGATGCCCTATTTTCTTGGATATAAATTCTAAAGAAAGTACTGTGTACTAAGCATATCATAGAAAAGAATATCATATCATCTTTTTCCTTTCTTATCTTTAAAAAATTCCTTTGGTAGAGAAGAGGAGATTTTGATTGGTAGAATCTACAAAGTACTATCTCTTCTTCTTTTTAATAGCAAGGTACAACCATTGTTGAAGACTACTTGTGAACTTGATTTTACTACTCTTGCTATTGAATTCAATGAGTTTATTGTTAAATGTTCTATTGAATTTCTTAATCATGAGTAGTTAAATCATTAACTAGAGGTGTGTGATGATGAATACTTAATTAGAGTGGGTATTGATAGAGTGGTACACCCCGTAAGTTTCTAACGTTTAGTCGGCCTATTCGTATGTTGGTTGAGAGTTTTAGAGTTCCATACGTACGAGGAAAGGGCCTTGGGAAAGGCCGAACGAGTGAAAAATTAGGATTTCATGGGAGGAGGCCGAACTAAGTTTCCCAGAGGGGCAAATAGGCATAGAGCAGCCCCCTCCGCGTTACCCAAAGTAGCACGGAGTAGAAATGGCACGACCGGCAGAGTGCCACGTTTCCTTGTCTGCCGCCTCAAGTATATAAAGGCCTCAAACTTAGATGTTATTTCATTGTTCATATATCCTCGGCCAGCAGAGGTAAGAATGAAGGGAAACTATTGAAAATCATTCGATTACACGGCTAAACGCCGTCCAAATCTAAATTAACTCCGAGTAGTGAAGTATAAGGCTGCAGAGAGCATCACTGCGGAGTTATTTTCATAAAATATGCCCGGCGAATTGTCGTCAGTATATATAAGTTATTGTTTTCTTTGAATATAGTAATAAAGTATCTCTATTCTTCCGTTAATATAATTACAGTTGAGAAAGGTAGTTGAACACGAGCCGAAACTCGCCAGTTAATCGGTAAACAACGAACGAGGTATGTTAAGGCATTTTCTTTCGGCAAGTTAGTTTCTTCAGCATAGTAGTCCAGTATGAATCCTAGTAAAGAATGTTAGGAGTATGTTATCATGTCTAGTTGTTGTTGTCATTCGAGGCTTGTAATTTGTATTGTTTTGGGCTGGATTACACCTGTATAGCTTTCGTACCCACCCCAGGGTTAATAGCTGTGTCGCCGCCCGCCAGGGGTGAGGATACGTCGCTCTACAGAGCGGCATGCCATCCGCAAGGGATGAAGATGGGGCTCCAGATCCTTATATGCTGTGGTTGGCCTTATACACACCCCCGCCGAGTGCTTACGCTCGGGATGTAGATATCAGGAGTCCTCCAAACTCAGACACAGCTACAATCAGGGGCCGAGCAGACCCAGTTGTAGACCCAGGGGATCGGCAGGACGCTTATAGCTGGTAGTTGACTCAGTATGACCTGGAAAGGGGTATATAAATTGAGGTGTACTCATAGGGCTGATGGGGGCCCAGGTGGGTTATTCTGTGCTGATTGTACCTTCCGGCTTATGGGGGCCAGGTAAGGTTTAAGTTTTCTTTAGTTATTTATAGTTAGACAGTAAGACGCCTCGCTTGTCAGGTATGACCCCTACTCTCCTTATTACAGTTATGTTTAGCCCTGATTTCACTACTTCAGTCATCTTCAGTCCGGTTCCTTTACTTCAGTCATTGTCAGTTCTATTTCCTTACTTCCAGTCATTTAGGGTTACTACCTTACATATTCAGTACCTTTGGTACTGATGCCCTCTTCTTGGGCGCTGTATTACTTGCCTGCAGGTGCAGATAGACGAGGAGCAGGTACCACGCCAAAAGGTAGGTTTGTTTCCTATCTTCAGGCGAGAAAATTGATCGGAAAAGGGTGCATTTATCATATTGTCAGAGTTCAGTATGTTCGGGCAGAGCCTCCGACCCTTCAGTCTATCCCAGTGGTTAATGAATTTCCCGACGTATTTCCAGATGAGCTTTTCGGTATTCCCCAAGAAAGGGAAATTGATTTTTCAATCGATCTATTACTAGGCACTCAACCTATATCTATTCCTCCATATCGGATGGCTCCTGCTGAACTCAGAGAACTAAAGGAACAATTGAAGGATTTGCTAGACAAGGGCTTTATC
>JACEIK010002961.1:102944-126212 GCA_018107945.1 Datura stramonium
GCCTTGTCGGTCATAGTTCAGTTTAGCATCTGATTTTACTTTCCAGTTATAACTAGATATCATGGTGGCCTTGTCGGCCCGCATAGGACTCCTTATGATTCTTTGTCTCTAGTTAGCTGTTTATTTTCACAGGTGGCTATAGGCCTTGTCTGCCGGGGGTTGTATTTACAGCTACTATTTAGCCCGTTGTTTTCTTGATTCTAGAGTTAGAGTCAGCCCTGCACCAGAGGTACTTAGGCTCAGTCAGCTCAGCAGTTCAGGTTCTAGTAGGGCACCAGGTGCCAGTCATGCCTCCCAAGGTGGGGCGTGACATAGAGTTATCTCCATATTATTTGAATAAGTGTAAATCTGTTAGATTCTCTTCAATCTATAATGGAAGATCCAATGATTATGATGTGGGTCTACTTTTTCTTACTTGATCGTTGCTTGTAAAAGAATAATTAAGTATTAGAAGAGAATTTAATAGTGGGTATAGATGAGAGATTGTGAAATCGGGCTAGAAATAGCCAAAATTACATTCTCACTCCTAATTAGTTGCTAATAGCTAGAAATTAATGCAGCTACTAATCCAAATTGGATCGGGTTGAGCTACTAGTGGATAGAGGTTTGACAAAACTCTAGTAAGAGGTATTTATAATGCTGAAAAAATGTAATTACCCATTTCCCTGAGATTATTTACACTAATTGAACTTACAAGATAACCTTGCATGTCCCTATCTAGTTAGTATATCATCTACACCACACCTTTAGTCATTCACATTCTTGTTAACAACCTAGGTGATTTTGCTATTATAGGCAACCAAATCAACTATTATAATCTACTACAAATTCCAATCTCCCCCAATTTATTTGTTTCTATGTTAATTCTAAGTGGTTCAAACTGACTTCAACTTCTCAACCGACACTTGTAATTATCACTTACTAGTCCTCATGGGATTCGACCCCGACACTCGTTGGGTTACTTATTTTGATACTTCGACCGTGTATACCCTTTCTATGAGGAGTATATTTTGGACGTTATCAAAAATGGTGTTGTTGCTGGGGACTAGCATTTGATATTGTTGTATTAATTGTTAATTTGAAATAGTTTTGCATCTTAGTTATTTGACGTAATTTTGATGTGTTTGTTAGGATCTTACAACCACATGAGTCATCACTCCCAAGCAGGGGATATCTTAGTGGAAGGTAACATGGAGCATGGCAATGATAACCCGGTGATGCCGGAGCTTACTGGAGCCATTTGCCTACCACCTACGGTGGGGAATGCTGTATTTTATGTCACGAGCACCATGCTATATTTGTTTCAAACGAAGGGACTCTTTGGGGGTAAACCAAGTGAGGACACAAATCAGCATTTGAGAAATTTCTTGGAGATATGTCAGCCCTTAAACATCACAAACATAAGTCAAAAGTCTATCAGACTAAGGCTTTTCCCATTCTCTATAATGGGAGAAGCAATGATATGATTGGAAAAGTTTCCCCCAGGTTGTATTACATCTTGGAAAGAGTTAACTGAGGCCTTCTTGGATTGTTTCTTCCCTCCATCAAAGATGTTGCAGTTGAGGGATGACATCACAAATTTTAGGCATGAGGCATTGCTACGGTTCAAAAAGAAAGTTTCTCTGTGTCCCAATCATGGACTTCCCGATGGAGTGCTTATCTAAATATTTTATCGAGCCCTTGACTCCATCAACAAGTCTGGGGCCAAAAATTTGGCTGGAGGTCTATTATGGATCAAACATATGGGTTGACTAAAGCCCTTCTTGAAAAATTGAAAAAAACCAATAAGTCTTGGCACACGCGAGAGATAAATGTATCTACACATGAGATCAGCTCTAGTGCATTGGCGGCTGAATTGTGACAAAGGGATGAAGAGCGGGATGAAAATCTTTCTAAAATGATGACACAACTGGAATTAATGACAAAGCATATGATGGTCTGCAGGGCCCAAGGTGGTAAATGCTGTAGGTATGCAAGTGCCTTTGCAATATGAAGCGGAATTGTCACCACCAAGGTACGAGAAAGAATGCCAATACATGGGGAACCAATTGGGAGGTCCTCGACCTGGGTTTAAAGGAACCAATCAAGGCCCTTGATACCCGAGGGACGAAAATCAAGGTTGGAGAAATTGTGGCGCGCAGGGGTGGCCCGAAAGAAATGAAAGACAGGGAAATAGAGAGAAGAATCAAGAGGGAGACCGCTATCATCGGAGTTCAAACCCGTATGTTCCCCCTTCAAAAGCTGGAAGCGCCCACAGTCAGCCAGGTGTGAGTGACGCAGGTAGTTCAAAAATTGAGAAAGTGCTAGCAAGAGTCCTAAAGAAAGTAGAGTGAACCGAGAGCGGAGTCAAAGAGTTAAGAAAGGAGGTGTCTAAGCTTGCCCAAACAGTGAGCTCATATTCAGCCTCCATCAAGCATTTGGAAGCCCAAATGAATCACTTGTCTGCTCAAATGAACCCCCGAATGAAGGGAACACTTCCTAATGACACAATGCCGAACCCAAAGAAGATAGTCAATGCATGGCTATTGTCTCTTAGAGTGGTAAAGTAATCGGAGACGCACTAGTGAAGCCCAAGGAGGTTAATGACCTCAAATCAAATGAGGAAAATGAACTTGACGAGATGCCAAAGACTCTAAGGAGTGAGGAAAAGAATGAAAAGGAAGGTGAGGGGAAGGATGATGAAATCCCCTCACATGCTGATGAAGATGAGCTGGTCATGAAGGCCCCAAATGCTGAAAAGGTTGAAGCAAGAGCTCCTCCTCCTTATCGACAACGGTTGACCAAGAAAAAGAAGAATGACCAGTTCAACAAATTTGTTGATATGTTTAGCAAATTCTCCATTAATATACCGTTGGTAGATGCTATTCTCCAAATGCTAGGATATGTGAAGTTTATGAAAGAGTTGCTAAAAAAGACGAAGGTGGTTGATGCAGGTAGTAGGGAAACAACGCACCCTTGTAGTGCAATGATGATGAGTAACCTTGCCCCCAAAAGGGAAGACCCTGGAGCTTTCACAATCCCTTGTACAATTGGGATATGTATGTTTAAAAAATATCTATGCGATCTTGGTGCCAACATAAATTTAATGCCCATAATACTTTTCAAGAAGTTAGGACTTGGAAGCACAAAGCCTACATCGATGAGGTTGCTCATGGTGTATCGTTCCATAAAAAAATTGGTGGGGGTGTTAGAAGATGTGTTGGTAAGGTGAATAAATTCATCCTACCTGCTGATTTCGTAGTCCTTGATTGTGAGATGGATGTGGAGGTACCCATTATTTTGGGGAGACCATTGCTAGCTATTGGGAGAGCTACAGTTGATGTGGAGCTAGGGGAGCTCAAATTTTGAGTTAGATATGAAGAAGTCACCTTCAAGGTTTGCCCGTCAGCTGAAATGCCCGCCAAATGTAAGGTGATAGGGGTGTTGCAGAAAGAGGATGAATATAGTGGAATTAAGATGGAGGAGACAGAGTCGGAGGGTGATCCATCAAAGGAGAATTGTTAAATGATATCTACGTCGTTGCCACGACGTTAACTAAGGCGCCTATTGGGATGCAACCCAGGTGTTTTATTTGATTTATGTTATTTCTTTATTGTTTTTGTATTTGTAGAATCGATGAAGCAAGGAACAAAGAGGGAAAGAACCATAACAATGCGGGAACCGCGCTGGACCGGCGAGTCGCCGAACTAGAAGCACGAATCGCCACTTCAAGTCAAAAAAGACAAAAGGCTGGGACTTTGATAATTTGACCGGTGGACACTCCGGTGAACCGCTGATGCAAAACCGTGTACCGTCGGTAGGTCACCGATACAATACATATCATTGAAGCATTGGAGCTTAAGTGGCGACCCACCAATGGATCACCGATCCAGTTCGCGAACCGTCGGTCAACAGTTAGTTGAGATACAATGCACTGGGTATGATTTTTAGTAAAAAAAGGTAAAGTGGCGGAATGCCAATTAAATTCGGTGAACCGTCGATGTATCGCCTGTCAAGGTATGAGTTTTTTCAGAATTTAACTGAAGTGTGGACCCAACAAACCCCAAATACTAGTTGAACCACCCTATTCTGCACAATATTCTCTTAAACCTTCCTCTTTACCATTTTTTCATACCCTTTTTTTCTTTCCCATAGCCAACCTTTCCAGTTTCCCACCATCCCACTTCCCACCAACACATTAAATCACCATTACTACCCCACCTTCTCTTCTACCTATCACCATTCACCCTTCTCCCTATAAAACCTCTCTCATCCTTCACCTAAATCCTCACTACATACCTATTCACTCACATACTCTTCTATACTACACAACCCTCTGTAGCGGCCATTGCCACAGGTTGCTAAGCTCCCACAAGCTAGATTTGCGGCGTTTATTCCAACAGTGTGGAAATGTATCCTTGTCTCTTCTATGTTCTTATTAATGGCACATTAGATGTGATCTTCATGTGGCTTACCATATCCTTTCACATTTGCTACTTTTTATTTCTCATTAGATTCATGATTTATGCTTTTGAGATGGGTGAGGTATTGATGTGGTATTTGTGTAAATTTGAATGGGTGAAGTCTGAGTAACCCCCTAAGATTGGAATATCATGCTTTGCCCAATGATAGATTACGTGATTCCATTCTTAAGGGTACAAAGACATTTGAGTCTTATTTCCAATGTAGGAGTTGTTGTTTCAATGAAATGTGTGTGGGCGTGGAAATGGGCGCCATGAAAATTCTTTGGTCAATTTGGGGATGATGACATTCTGCGATTCGCCGGTGGTGCTCGGTGAAATGCTGGTCCAAGGCATCATTGGATTCAGGCCACTATTTGGATCCCGTGCTGTATCGATAGTTCACAGATCAGTACCGACAACTTGCCGCCTTGTCTCCGGTTCACCCTAGATCTGCTCAGTCTTCGGTCTTACACCAGCGAGTCATCAACAGTTCACGGATCCCTCATGCGACTCACCGATGCTTCTAGTGATTTTACTTTTATTGCTCCTCATTTCATTATTCAATTACCTTTAGTTATTTAAATGAAAGTACATTGTGGCTGTCACTGACCCTATGTTTGCAGAAAAATCACGACTTCTTCTAGGAACACCGGCAAGGGAAAGGTCCCCGTCTCATCCATCAGCAAGGGAAAAGGCAAAGCCAAGGCCTCATGTCACGCCCCAAGTCTGTATCCTGGACGAAACACGACACTTAGGATCACAAATAACCTCAAGTTAACCCATGGTCTATCATAACACTGGCAATTCTAAGTAAAACATAGTAGAAGCTTTAAATAATGGAATCATTTAAGAAAAATGATTTAATAATAAGTTCATACATCTGAAAGAACAATAATACTGAACATTTGAAATTCTGTCTGAAAACCATCTACTAATGATGAGTTGTTGGGACAATCCCCCAACTAACTCTAGAGCCTAACGGAAAGAAAATTAACTGAAGCACATCAAATATCGTCCTCGAAAGACGAGGACTCACCACTGCTACTGCTTATATCACTGGAGTAAATCTACTAACAACGTTGAGTCTGAGAATTCGCGGCTGTATCATAAAATGATACAAACATAAAAGGTATGTGTCAGTACTTTGAATGTACTGAGTGAGCAGGAGAAACATAATATTGGATATAAATAACTAAACTAAATTGATATGCAATGACCAACTAATATACTGAACTGAAATAACTGAAATAAACTGGGATGGTCAAGATGACCCTGCCTGATGGTCAAAGACATGCCTTAAATCTGAGATTTATGAGTCTGAACTAATTGTGCTGAACTAAGCAAACTGAAACTAAACTGACTAATCTGAGACTTAACTGAGCTAACTAGTGGGAGAGTCTATAATCGACATATAACCACGTGAACTAGACGTGGATTCCGATGTATACACCCCGTCGGTAGGACCCAATATACTTTGCCAGGGTATAAAGGCATGAACTAGGTGATCACAGGTCCGGGGCCATGAGGCCAATAAAAATATATCCTACAATGGCAACGTAGTTCTAGGAACCTAGGTTCACTGGAACCCTGGTCCGCTCGATGCTAAGTTCTACTCCCACTAGATAGTCCTAGATTGACTACTAAGCTAATAGCTCAAAACTGAGGCCAAAGACTAAGTCAATAATATCTATCTGGAAGCACCATGAGAGTTTTATCGGATCGAATTCTGTAATTGGGTACCAAGACTGGTCAGAGCTGCTTATCTGAAAGCGTCGTAACTGTCTAAAGAACAAACTGTAATATGAAGTTAGGGTCCTAACTGGTCAGAGCTGCTTATATGGAAGTGTCATGACCGCCTAATGAACTAGTAAAATTTGACACTAAGTCTAATTCTAATAACTGGGAGGCACTACTGACACCTCGATAATTTCTATAGTCAAACTGATCAGCTGACATTTCTTACTCACATCAAGTATTCTGACATTCTGACTGAAACTGTACTGACCTATATCTGACTGAGATTTCAATTCAAACTAACAATATGGGAACCCCAAACATTTAAAGAATCAAGTAATTTCGATAATTAATCAATTATTCCAGACTCTAGTTTTTCTACATTTAAGAGCTAGGGCTAGAATTTACTTTACAGGAACAAGCAACAACTTAGTCAGAAACTGGTGAAAACTATCCACAATTAACATAAACAACATTCCACATGAATTAAACGAAGTCTGACATGTAATTTCTTCACATTTTAAAGTTTCAGGGCTAGAACTGACAAAGAAGACAAGGAAGATTTTTCTTATTTGGGTTACAAGGGAAGAACTATTCCCTTGTTGAATTCCTACATTCCTGGCTAAGAATTCCCTGGAGAAGGAAGCTTGAATTGCTGCAATGGATAAGAAACCCTAGTCTTGCTTGAGAGCTCTTGAGAGAAAACTTACGTTATTTTTCTGAAAATATGAGTGGGAATGAGGGGGAAAACCATTTAGCCCATCTAAATCCCCTCAAAATAACCCAAAATGACATAGTTAGGGGTTTAGGAGGTTAGAAAATTACTAAAATACCCTTAGAAAATTCGCAAGAAAAAGGACCCTACCAGTCCTCACGAGGCACTCCACGAGTTGTGAGGTCAGGAACGACTCATGGGGTCTAATCGATAGGTGCATTGGAAGATCTTGTTACGATTTCTTCAATCCTTCCAACGACTGACTTCACGATTCATCAGGAGGCCCAATGACTCGTGGTAGCCTCCCGTCATCCTCACAGCCAAAAACCTCCTGGGGCCACCATGGGAAACACCACGACTTGTGGTGTCCCAAACAAGTCGTTGTGAGGACCCGTTAAGTACACTGCCTGAACTTTTCCAACTTTCAGTCAACGCTTGACCACAAATCACTTGAAGACTTGTGGTGTTGACCACGACTCATGGTCATACCCCTGGTCACTATAATTTTTCCCAAATTTTCAACCAAGTCTGGACCCTTCCCGATGAGTTACTTCACGACTCGTGGCCAACCCCACAGGTTACAAGACGACTCATTCTGTGATTTGGTGTAGAAATTCCTATTTTCTCTGTTTCAACTCCCAAGTCTGGTCTTAGAGTTTCGGGGCATTACACCTAAGCACCACCTGTGAACTTCAAAGGGGAAATCATACTCTGTGTACTAAACATGAAGGAGCATTATGTCATTTTCCAGGGTCGGTCCATAACTGTGGAGAAGCTATTTGACCTGGTAAGCTTGTGGGGTGATCTCCCTGACATCACTGCCCAATTGACGGACCGAAAATGGCATGCCTTTGCCAATCCTCTCCCTCCTTACTACCCCAGCTTGGTGACAAAATTCTATGCCTCCTACCAAGCTCAACAGGATAGCATACAGCACTGGGGCAAAGTTGATGGCTTTCCATGCCTACCATCGGTTATGATAAGAGGGGTGGAAGTCGACATCACCCCAGCTGCCATTAACTACCTATTTTGGGAAGATTAGATTGACTTCGATAAGGAGTACATGGGTCGGGTAGCTAACATGAAAGACCAATTCTCATGGATAGCCCCAATCATTGTTGCCGATACACCTCTGTAGGCTTCCATGGGTGGCGAAATCTCTCGCCATGACTTGAAGTTTGAGGCTAAGTTGTGGATGGACTTTATCTGTGGACGTATCATTCCATCCAAGAATGAGCCAAGGGTTAGTTTGGAAACAACAATTCTCATCGCCTTCATCATGAATGGAGTCCCCATCAACTTTGGGGAGATTGTTGCCCAACAAGTGTAGAGGAAGGCACGACAGTCTAGCACTTCCATGCCCTACACTGTCCTCATTTCCCAGCATTGCTCACAAGCTAGGGTGCCTCTGTTCCCAGATGAAACCCCTTCTGCTGCTTTAGGAGTGATTGCCACTTTACCAGAAGAGATATCATGAGAGCCAACTCCAAAGAATGGCCAAGAGTCTCCCCACATTCATTGTTCAAACAACTAAGAAGGAGCTCAAATATTTATATGAGAGTGTCACTACACTGTGAAAGAGGGTGGATGTGGTTGAGGAGGTTGTCACTTCCCTCCGATTTGAGGTGCAAGAATGGAGGAGTCAGACTTCAACAGAGGTACCCATTATGAGCACCCTGGATGCTGCAATGGCTGCTCCCTCCACAGTTTGGGGCCCCCATTAAGGATCTATTCGAGGGCTTGGGGGATGATTTTTCTAGGCTAGGTGAGGTTGGTGGTGATGGTGCAGGTGATACAACTACTGATGATGAGGACGAATGACCCATTCAGGGAGTTTCTTGTCCCTTTCCCTTTTGCATGGATACATTGGGGACAATGTACTCTTTGAAGTGGGGTAGAGATGAGCGTAGTCGTTGGAGGCTTATTGATGTTTTGTTTCTTTGTTTAAATTGATTGGATAGATCCCTTGTTGGGCTGTTGCTTATGTTGTTTGATGATTGCCCTTGTCGGACTTGTTTTTGTAATGAAATGATTGGTATGATTTAGTTTTGAAGATTGATATGGGAGTGGTAGAAAAGGGTCTTTGCTTTGAATTGATAAATTTTGTGAGTATGACCCGAGTATTTCTTGTTTTATTGTTCACCATTATAAATAGTAGGATAGTAAATAAATGCCAAGGGTTTTCATCATACCACGATTCTTTCCCGAAGAGGCATGTTTTGCATTTTTATTTCCCTTTTTGTTATTGAATCGGGCTGGCACTTCCCAATGATAGACCGTGTAGTAACTCTCTTAAGGGAAAATGGCATGTTGCTTTTGAATCTTTTTATGAAGCTGTTTTGAAAGGCACCACCAGAAGATTTTTTGAAATGAAATTTTAAAATGAGGGCATGAAAATGAAAGATAATGAGCAGATGTTTGAATCTAGAGCATAACACTCTTTGTCATGCTTTGTAAATTCTTTACTTGACTTATAAGTTTGCCTCCTTTGATGTCCTGACTTGAAAATTTTTAATGAAAATGACTCTTGTGGACCCTTTAAGGGTGATGCCTTGTGTGGTGATGAAATTTTGATGAGTCTCATGCATGACTTTTTGTCTATAACTTGCCCTAAGTGTGACTCAAGGAGAAATCCTAGATGTAGTTGTACTTAGAACATGATTTTAGGCTTTCCTTTGTTTAGCCACTTCACTCATATACCCTCCTTGAACATTGATCTTTGTTAGCCAATGTTGAGCCTTAACCTTTCTTTGGCAACCACATTACAAGCCTTAATACCATTCTTAATACCTCTCTTTGGCACGTGTCCTCCCTAAGTGCTAGTGATAAGATAATGATAAAATGAGGCTTCAATCCTAAAACAAAGGGAGTGATAATAAAAAAAAGAGAAATGAGGAAAATGCCCAAGTTTGGGGGTGTGCAAGGGGAACATGAGAATTTCAGTTTGAGGTAGTACCACATTGTGTCAAAATGCATAAAATGATAAATCAAAAAGAGAAAAATAATTCTTGTGAATTGGTGCTTCCTCTTGTGTAGATAAGGCTAATTGTGAGAGACAAAGAGGTTATAAGGAGGGTCAATGAGAAATGAAAGTTAGAAATAATGAAAGAGGAGATATAAAGTGAAGTGATTGGAAAGAATTGATGGGAGTTATGTTCAAAAAAGACATTAGGGAGGATCTAGTCACTACAACTAATTTTTCATCCTACCCTTAACCCAAGCCTACATCATAACCCGCAAGTCCTAAATGATCTAAGTGCAGCTGCTCTACAGTAGTGGCGAATTACATGAAGGGCAAGCCTATGGGTCAAGTTGTGTGCATGAAGATTTTTGTTGGGAGAGTGAGCCTGATTATCTCTTCCAAACAATCCCTTGTGTGTATTTAATGATTACATGACAAAAGAATAGGGATTCTCATTTCTGTGAGTGGCAACATCCCTTTTTGAGGACATAAGTGCATTTAGAGGTAATGTGTGGATAAGGCATGACAAGTGTAAACTTTAAGGAAAGTTTTGAATGTGCACTGATTATGACTTGAGATTCCATGTGTATTTCATGGATAAACAATGCCCTTTTTTTACAAAATAAATCCTCTTGTGAGACATGTTTGTGAAAGGTGGTAGCCTCTTGAAATATCGTCATTGTTTTGGTTTTTAGGGGGATTTTTTTCTTTTCTGGTGAGATTGGTGAGAATTTTTGGGTTTTCATAGATAGGTGGTTAATAATTTTAAACTTGTGAGGAGTGGCATGTTTTTCTACTGCTAAGAATTGCATTACTTGAGGACAAACAATAGTTCAAGTTTGGGGGTTTGATGAGTTGGTAAATTAACCAACTCATTTGGCTCTTAAGCTTGATTTTTGCTTAGTTTTCGAGTTGTTTATGTGGATTTTATGCCCTTTTTGCTTTTGTTGTGTGCAGATGCCTAATGTGAAGAAAGGAGCAAGAAATGGAGCAAAAGCAGGAAATGTGTTGAAATTCAGCATTCCGTCGAAACATCGATCAAGAGCCGATTCCCACTGCTTCTGGGAAACACACCACAAGCGAAACGTGGGTTGCCAATGGTGACTCGCTAGTTCAGCCACCGAATGGCACCTGATTTGCTGGAGTAAAAGGAAAAACATCGGCAGTGCACGGATGGAGATCGGCAAAACGCCGACAGAATTTCCGCTGACTACTGGAAGGCATTAATGTAGCAGAGAATGTAGCCGACAGTCTGCGAATTGCAACCGGCGAACCACCGATCGTCCCGTCGATTTCAAAACACTGCTTAGGGGCAAAATTGTCCAGCACGAAAAAAGAGAGAGAAGATGCCCAATTTTCTTGGATATAAATTCTAGAAAAAGTACTGTGTACTAAGCATATCATAGCAGAGCATATCATATCATCTTTTTCCTTTCTTAGCTTTAGAACATTCCTTTGGTAGAGAAGAGGAGATTTTGATTGGTCGAATTTGCAAAGTATTATTCTCTTCTTCTTTTTAATAGCAAGGTACAGTTATTGTTGAAGACTACTTGTGAACTTGATTTTACTACTCTTGCTATTGAATTCAATGAGTTTATTGTTAAATTTGTTGTTGAATATCTTAATCATGAGTAACTAAATCATTAACTAGAGGTGTGTGATGATGAATACTTAATTAGAGTGGATATTGCTAGAGTTATCTCTATATTGTTTAAATAAGTATAAATCTGTTAGATTCTCTTCAATCTATAATGGAAGATCCATTAATTATGATGTGGGTCTACTTGTTCTTACATGACTGTTGCTTGTAAAAGAATAATTAAGTATTGAAAGAGAATTTAATAGTGGGTATGGATATGAGATTGTGAAATTGGGCTAGGAATAGTAAAAATTACATTCTCACTCCTAATTAGTAGGTAATAGCTAGAATTTAGTGCAGCTATTAATCCAAATCAGATCGGGTCGAGCTACTAGTGGATAGAGGTTTGATAAAACTCTAGTAAGAGGTATTTATAGAGATGAAAAGTTGTAATTACCCATTTCCCCGAGATTACTTACACTAATTGAACTTATGAGATGACCTAGCATGTCCTTATCTAGTTAGTATATCATCTACACCACACTTCTAGTCTGTTAGATTCTTGTCAACGACCTTGGTGATTTTTATTTTATAGGTAACCAAATTAGCTATTATAATCTACTACAAATTCCAATCTCCCCCAATTTATTTGTTTCTATGTTAATTCTAAGTGGTGCAAACTAACTTAAAATTCTCCACCAACACTTATAATTATCACTCACTAGACCTCATGGGATTCGACCACGACACCTGTCGATTACTTGTTTTGATACTTCAACCATGTATACCCCTTCCTATGAGGAGTATATTTTGGATGTTAGCAACTCCTTAGGGAAAATCCTGTCCAGGAAAGCAATCATAAATTCATCCCAACCTACGGGGGCTGCTCCAACTCCCCGACTATATCTCTACTGACAAAACCATATGTGAGTGACTCCTTTTAGCTGGTAGGAGGCTAAGTCTGCACTCTTCTTTCTCGTCACCCACATGATTTGGGTGATCTTTTGGATCTCCTCTAAGAACTCATATGGGTCCTCGTCCACCTTTGGCCCTAAGAATTCGGGTGAATTCATTCTGAAGAAGTCTTTTACCCTAGACGCCGCTACGTTCCCATTCTAGGGAACATGAGCTATCTCCTGTTGATTAATCTAGGCGGTCATGGCCTGTGCCAACATGTGAAAGGCTGCCCTGAACTCGACATGAGTAACATGGTCATCCATTAGGTTCGCTGAGGCTAGTGGGGCTTGCTGGCGCCCATTTCCATTTCTTCTTCCATTCACTCATCTGGGAGGCATTATCTGCGAGCGCTTAAAGCATTAGTCAGGAGAGGAACTGTTAGAGTTTCATACTCTACGCATGATAAGAATCATGAAGAAAAGGGAACATTCCTAAAATGTCTCATATCCTCTTCGTCATAAGTGTGGCGCGCTTCACACCTATGAAAAAAGACTCTACTTAATGCGGCTTTTAGACACCCTAGGACACTCTAAACCTTTGCTCTGATCCCATGTTTGTCACGACCTGAACATAGGCCCGGATCGAGACACGGGACAGAGAACGCTGAGAGGCTCCAAGTCGACTCAGGGCATAATCACAACATAACACTATCAGAATAAAAGTTAACAGAAAACATAAATGACCAGAACCCAACCGAAAGAGTCTAGTTAAAATCCATAAGAACAAATGTAACAAAACTCTGATACAAAGCAGAATTTGTCTATACCATTCTGAAAGCCTCTACTAAACTGATGAGTTGTTGGGACAAGCCCCTAGATAACTCCTAAAGTTGGAAAAATGAAATATAAATGAAATAGAAGATACAAATCACATCCTCGACAGATGAGGACTCACTACAAGCAGCTGATATTGGAATGGAGTGTATCTACCACGTGGTTGAGTCTTGAAACCTGAATCTATATAATGAAATGATAGAGCATATAAAGTATGCAGTCAGTACTTGGAATGCACTGAGTATGTGGGAAGAATAAGTAAACAAAAAATGCAACTATATAAGAAGGAAGTAAACTATATACATGGACATGTAAATGAACTGGAATACAAGAACCCTGTCTGAGATACACAAATATTTACATGAAGCTTTATTTGAAAACATTTACTGAAGTATAATCAAACTGATGCATAAGGGTCATATACTGTATATATACTAAGAATTGAAGTTGTAACTCATATCATACATAGTACTGACTATCTGCTTATAATTGAGGCTGAGTTTTGCTAAATCTGATTTAAACTAGAGTCTGAAACTATACAGAATTGAGCTGAACAATAACCGTGGACTGAGCTAAGGGAGACATTCTCTGCTACAAAGTGTCCCTAACTGGCTAAGGGAGACATTTTCTGCTATGGAGACTCCCTAATTGAACTAAAGGAAACATTCTCGACTATTGGGAGTCCCTGACTCAGCTAAGGAAAACATTCTCTGCTAATGAGAATCCCTGACTGAGCTAAGGGAGACATTCACTGGTAATGAGAATCCCTGACTGTACTAAGGGAGACATTCTCTGATATTGAGAATCCCTGACAGAGCTAAGGGAGTCATTCTTTTCTATGGAGAATCCCTGACTAGACTGAGGGAAACATTCTGAATGACTGAGGGAAACATTCTCGGCTATGGAGATTCCCGATAAACGTTTACATGAATATACCAATCTGACAATCATTCATATAGTCTAAGCTACTTCAGCTAATTGGAGATCTGGGTGTTCGACTAATTACAACATACTGAATTCATTTAAAATATGATCATGGATACTCTCTACTATCAACAAGTCTATAGGTCTAAAAGATCATCATCATGATTTATCATCACAATTCATATCATCATAGTCCTGAAAGTAGAGCTTAAGTCATACATTTACATTCGTGAAACATCTATAGGATCAGGTCATACTTAACACACATCCTCAACATTCAAATCCTGAGTTCATAGCATATAATGTATATCTTAGATTCATGTAAGATGCATAGGTCCAAGTCATACTTTAACATATACTTGAATCATAGTGAAGGAATATACATGTTTCAAATCCACCTAAGCCCATAAGTTCTAATCATACCTCAACGCATATATTAAGTCATATATTTTAGATTTACGGAAACCCATATGATCGGCTTATACTTTAAACATATATAATGAGTTCATGGTAAGAGCATGTGAATATTTAATGAACCTATTTCGAAATTTATGCTAAATTATGGTGAAGATTCTACAATCATGCTATCCACGTGTCATAAGCATACATCGAGAACTATAAAGTAGTTTCGTAAGTATACATAGCTATTAATCATGATGGGTCTTAGAATTCATAAAAGGCATAGAAAAAATCATCCATAAATTGAAACCCTAGAACATGCTTTTCTAGAAATCTAGGGATTTGGGGTTTCAGTACAAAATTTTGGGCACAAGGATGAAAGGAAGTCCTTGTTGAAAATCCACATACCTGATTAGAAAACTCCCTTAATGATCGTTGAACTTGCAGCCCTCGTAGAGAAACCCTAGTTGGTCTTGAACCTTGGGAGAGAAGAGAAAGAAGAGCTTATGGGAGGTTTTTGGGTGGAATGAGGAATTAGGCTAGGTAGGACCCTTAAATTCGTCCCATCTAATACCTAAAAAAACGTCACTTAGGAGTTAGAAGCTTAGGATTTTACGAAAACATCCTTGAAATTTCGCATGAAAAAGGACCCTGCCAGTCCTCACGAGGGACATCATGACTTGTGAGGTACTGAACGGGTCGTGAGTCCAATTTGTGATGTCTGCTAGGATTTCCACCAAATTTTGCCACTTAACGAGTCACTTAATGAGTCGGGAGGTGACTTAATGGGCCACTTGACCTGTAGTGAAGTCCCCTCCAAAACTGAAGTTTTCTAGCAATTGTGGACACTTAACGGGTCACTTAACGAGTCACCTAACGAATCGTTTTGTGATCTCATGCAGTTTCACTAAATTGCTCATAATTTTTTACTCCAAACTCCAATTAACACAAGGTCAGTTGCGTTGGAAAGAAGACTCAAAGGGATTAAATTTGATATATTGAATCACCCAAAACACTTTTTCAAATGGGATCTATTGTCATTAGGAGTTGACCCTTTCTAGAATTTGTATGTAAACTCAATCGGTAAGAAGGCTCTCAACTCAACTTTGTGGTAGAAGTTCCGTATGACCTTAATTTGTATTCATTGCACTTCTAAATCTTAAGGATTGACATTAACACCTAGCATACATAGAATTCATTTGGCTTGAACCTGTCCATCCATCTAGAATGGTTTCAAACTTAGCCCGAAAGTATAGGGCATTGAAATATCTCAACTCACTAGTTTTGGGTCTAGTCTTAGAGACTTTTGGGGTGTTACTGGTCTATCCTATTTTAGATATCACTATAGACTGACATAATAACATAAGCTTAGGGACTCAACCCTATACGACTCGGCTCTATAGCATGATATGAGAAGAAGAAAGGGTAATCATACTATCATGCCTCGTAGCTCCCTGCTTATAAAATGTGGTGAACAACATATTTATATCAAGAATCTACTAGAAACATGTTGTATACTCCCTAGGATACAACATTTCTCTTATATAAAGTTTGTCATGCCCCACCTTGGGAGGCGTGACTGGCACCTAGTGCCACATTGGACCTTGAGCTGACCTATCTAGATGTATGCACCTCTGGTGCACATCAGTAACACATAAACAATAAAATGAACAGTTATATCTCAGCCCAAAACATATACTTAGGCCGACTAGGACGCAACATACTACCTACATAAAATAGTTAACCCAATAGTCACAATAATAATAAGATCCTAGCAAGCGGACAAGACCACCATGCTATCTAAATCATAATAGAAGGAAAACATGCACATATATATAACTACAGGATGAAAAGGATGCTAATAGGTATCATAACTAGGCCCCACGTGGCCAACACATATATCATAGCACATATAGGCCCTACACGGCCAATAATGCATAATTAACTATAAACTGTAGTCTACAATCCTCTAAGAGTGATATATTAGTCGAGACAGGGCCCCGACATACCCAAAAAACTACACCTCAAAGACAGGAAACCCTCTAATATTTGGAAACACCTAGAGGAAAGGAGCTATCCAATCTTTTGGATCTAAATAACTACTAAGGAGGTCTTGAAACCTATCTGTCTGAACCTGCAGGAAAGTATGCAGCGCCCCATGCGTAGGCATCAGTACAATATGTACCAAATATATAGGGCAGTAATAATAACTAAAGAAAAGCTGATAAGGAACTGAAAGTAATTATTAAAAAGGGACAGAAGTTAACCTGAAAAATTCCACAACCATAAACTGTATCTAGCAAGCAAATATACAAACAAGAACCTAACTTGCCCCTATAAGATTGCAAGGTACAAGAAACACCAAAATAACCTACCTGGGCTCCCATAAGCCCGACAAGTGCAATAAATGTGTATACTCCTCCTAACCGTATCACTACAACCTTGTAGGCAAGCTGTAACTAAGGTATAATCTGCCTCTGGAACTATAATCGAGCCTTCCAAGCTCTTGTAACTGTATCTGAGCTGTTTGGGCTCTTATAACTATATCTAAGCCTTCTAGGCTCCTGTAACTGCACCCTAAGCACACAAGGCCTTACTGAAGGTTAGTGATGCAAACTCAGGCATAGGGGAAACTGGTTAGGGCACCAGACTTCAAATGGCTGTGCATGCCTCAATATAGTCGCTCGCGACTTCATATTGCTTTGTGAGTATAATATTGCCCCATAGGCACTTTATGATTATATCTCGCTTCCTAAGCAGCATGTATAACATTTGACAGGCCTAACCTATATACTACATGTCTCTCAGTAAGCGTACATAGCCCCTTCGGCCTAACACAACCGTTACTCGCCCCTAAAGAATTTTATGTAGCAGCCAACAGCCACATTCCATGTGTCCATAGCTAGCCAAATGGTCATGAAAGTAATTATAAGATCAGCCAGCTTAGAAAGAAAAGTGCGAGGTCCAGGTGACCTAGGCGACAATCTGAAGGTCATACTAGTATAATGGTAGTTCATAAGCGAATAGCAAGGTCGTAGGAGACCAACTATAGGTTTCCCTCACCTAAAACAACTACAGGGATGCTAATAACTAGATATGATACTAAGAAGTCAACCACAATATCCTACAGGTAGCCACTACAATTATTAATCTAAAGGTGAAACTGTGATACCGAGGATCTAGTCCCCTAAGCATCAACCTGGTCTGTCCAGATAGCATATAGCTCCTGTGAGCAAACTGTAGCCTTGTAGATAGGTACATCTGAACTTTGACCTTCTAAGTAACATGTACATAGGCATCTGTATGAGTAGCCAGAGGCATTATCCCCACGTCTAATAGCTGATAAGGTCCCTACTTAGGGTATCATATGGTCTATCCGATTACAACAACTAGGATGGTTTCTTGGGCGACTTATATGGCAAGTTATAAGTCATGTAAGGCCATAAGGTCACTAACAATAGGTAAGTAACCTAGCTAGCTGTCACCCAGTTTATTAGGCAACCCTGGTGCAATCGAATTGACAGTAAGGCTAGTTTATCATAATTCTAATCTTGTAGGCGCTAATGTATGTCAATGGCCTATAGGCAAGCTTTACTATATATATAGGCATTAGGCAGAAAGTTATATCACCCAGCTGCGCCCTATGCTGCCCAACCTAACAAGGTACGCTCAATAACTTACTACAAGCCTCTAAGGCCTTGGTACAACAACAAGGCATCATCAACCCCTCTAGATAGTAAATAAGTGAACAGGAAAATCTCTATGATTCTTTAAGCGATAGTCAAACTAGATGTACTCTCCCCGACAAGGGATTCTATGTTACAACCTCAATTCGTCTTGTAGAAGCTAACCACATCGTGTACAATCATAAGCTACTACAAAGGTACAATTCGTATCAACAATACTAGTAGAATACTTACCGAAAGAGATTAGCCTTAACATACCTCAATTGCTGAACTCTTACTTAATTAATCATGCTTCAATCCAGAACCAATAATCCCTCTGTATTCTAGCTCCTACTCCAAGGGAACAATACTATTCTAATTCAGAAGGAAAGCCAACAATATTAACCCGCAAAACATGATGATACAAGTCACAAAGAGTTTAATCCAGCAAAATTTCACGAATTCTTATAGATTAGAAAGGGCAGAAGTACTTACTGTCACTCATAGATGTACTAGACATGCATAGATATGATTTCTACAGCTTCTACGCCATAGGGATCTGTCAAACCCGAGCCAATTTTAAAGATTCAACTCCGTAGATATGTTCTTCATAGGCCTAGGAATCATTTCCCAAAAAGAATTTGCAATCAAACGTGATTTGATAGCGTAATTTGACTCTAATTTGAAGAAAACCTCGTGATAGTAGTTTCCCAAGTCGCAACTCTCAATTTGGAAATATTTAAATGAAACCTCAACTCACAACTTAAAACATATATAGTCTGAGATAGCGGCAGGGGTCCGTAGTGCGCCCCTCCTTGTGCCAAGTTGGAGGCGTGATGCAACGTCCATTGTGCCTTGCCTTTGGCCCAGACCTCCCACTTGCTCGTTAATGCACTCACGTGCTCCACCTTTGAGTCTTCTCCCACAGATGCCACATTCTAAACTCTCTCAAAAAGCACACACACATGCTGGCTAAACACAAAAAAAATTTACGGGGTGTAAAAACTTTAGAGGATGCCCATTCCTGAATGGAAATGGGAGAGGATAGCTATGTACTTTGTAGTTAGTCTTTTAAAGATATTGGAAATATTTGATTCCATATGGGTGATTGTTGACAGGTTGACTAAGTCTGCCCATTTTATGCTAGTCCAGGTGACTTATAATATGGAGAAATTAGCCAAGCTGTATATTTGAGAGGTGGTTCAGTTGGATGGAGTTTCGATTTCTGTCATCTTTGATAGAGGTACTCAGTTTATGTCTAACTTTTGGTGAACCTTGCAAACTGATTTGGGTACTAGACTAGATTTATGCATGACATTTAACATTCAGACTGATGGGTAGTCTGAGCAGATGATTCAGGTGTTGGAGGATATGCTCTGAGCTTGTGTGATAGACTTTGGTGGTTATTTGGATAAGTTTTTACCATTGACAAAGTTTACTTACAATAATAGTTATCACTCGAGCATTAATATGACTCTATTTTAGGTAAGAACATGGTGTACTGATCTGTTAAAGGAGTCCTTGGAAAGGGTTTAAGTGATTTAGAAAAATCTCTTGGTAGCCTAGAGTAGACAAAAAAAGAATGTTGATCGAAAGGTTTGAGACATGGAGTTCATGGTAGAAAAGCAAGTTTTGCTCAAAGTTTCACCCATGAAGGGCGTAACGACGTTTGGAAAGCTGGGTAAGCTTAGTCCAAGGTACATTGGTCTAATATAGGTCCATAGACGTGTGGGCGAGGTGTTCTATGAGTTGGATTTACCTCTCGGTTTGATCGAAGTTAACCCGGTGTTTCATGTTTCTATGTTGAAGAAGTATTGTGGTGATGGCACCTATATCATTTGTTGATTCAATTTTTTTGATGAAAATCTGTCTTATGAACAGGTGCCTGTGGCTATCTTAGATAGGGAAGTCTGCAATCTGAGATCCAAGGAGATCACGTATGTGAAGGTCCAGTGGAAGAACCGTCCTGTGGAAGAGGCTGGTTAGGAGAATGAGTCAGCTCTACATAGCAAGTATCCCTAGTTGTTCGCTAAGTTAGGTAATTTTTCCCCTGATTTCTTTCTTGCCATTCAGATATGAATGGTGGTTAATTGATATCTGATATAATGACTTGGTCACGCCCAAATGCACACACAAGTGTACGCGGTTGTGCAAGTAATATAGTGGCTCTTATGAGCCGTCTATCAAACCCACAGGGACTTGTGACTTAGTGATTTTCCAATTCTACTACTACTATGAAATTTATCAAGTGCGACCTCAATCAAGAATATGTTGGTTTTTTAACTAATCCTAATATGGACACGTGAAACAATAAGAAATAGTTGCAATCAATGTGGGAGAGAATTCTAGGGTTAAAGCCTAAAAATCCTGTATAGCAATATTTTACAATGGTCAAGTATTTATCTTGGTTGTTGGTAATGGGTTTAAAGAAATGATCATCTTCTTTCAAACCTCTAATCATCTATCTGAATTGACCTAACAACTACATCGTTGAGTGGTGATGTGATAACCCAATTCAAGCACAATTAGCTATCTTCCTGTTTATTAACCAAGAGAGGCAAATAGGTATATTTCTATCCCTAACAACAAATTCTATCTATAATTCATNCAAATTCTATCTATAATTCATGTTAAATCCATGAATTCACTCCTTATATTCTTCATTCTATTCCAGTGTTTTCCCTTTCGAGTTTGCACAAGAATGTAAGATTTATTCTAATGGTCGCGCATCATTAAAATAGTTTGAATAAGAACGTAAGGACAACCAAATGATAAACAACTTAAGCCAACATTAAGAATATGCTAATACATTTATGTTTATGGACTCAACCCTAGAAGGAGGGTTCTTAGCCACTCATAATTTTACAAAAAATTACAAAATATGGTTCATTTAAAAGTAATGAATGGAAAAGAGTTAAGAAAGAACCCTAAATATAATGCCTCTTTGACGATGTTATCCACCCCCAGTCGCACCCTCCATTCTTGAATATGTTTTGTGTTCCTCTAAAATAAAATTCTAAATGTCATATTTATATATGGAGGATTTTTGTCGACATATTGCACCCAACATGTCATGCTGATGTTCGTGAAAATATTCCTCCGTTACACGCCCTGGACGCGCTAGTTCACTAGATAAGAAACTTTTCATGCACAGCCGCTTGCCGTGATACGACCACCAATGCGCCAATGTGGTACCGTGACACGCCCATGGTCGCACCTTGCAGGCAGTGTGACATGCCCATGTTGCAGTGCTTCACTTCCTTAGGCGTTTGCATGCATTTCCTTTCGACGTGGCACGGTCCCAGTAGCGCCTTTATCCTTTTGTTGAACGGCCCCAATGTGGAAACATACCTTCAAGTCAAACTTCTCTCCGTTCCATGGCCTTTGTCCTTCATCCTCACGTTAATCTCCATTCTTTAGTAATTTCACTTACAAAGAGGGCTAACCACACTTGTTATTCCATGGACATAATTTAATTAAAATACATGAGATTATAATTAAATTAAAACACAAACGAAGGTCAACTATGGGAATAAAATGGCACTTGGACGTGTAAATACGCCCAAAGATCACCACCCCACACTTAGAGCCTTTTTCATCCTCGAACAAATCTTTTATAACTCATGCTACAAGGTAAGCTTTAACATCACCAGTTGAAAAAAGATTACTCAAGATTAGGCTACAACGACTTACATCGATGACAAGTTCTCACCAAGTATGCTTTAATTCGACACAATTAAGCTCGTAAACAACAACTTCAAGACCTACTAGCCTCACAAATGGACTCTATAATACTAGTGATCTTATGCAAATCACCCAATACAGAAGTCAAATATGTAATCTGTCTTTCATCAACCATGTGCCCTCATCATAAGAGAGTTACCCATATTCATTCACAAATATACAAGTTATCACGAGAATGGGTTTAAGAATAAAATTACTCTCACTCTCACAAAGAATATCACATGAACATATGATGAACCATAAGCTTTCCCTTAGTGTAATACTCCACTAATATATGAATATCAAAATGTAGGATCAAATAGGACTTTTAGGGTTGTAATGTAGGCTAAGGGCCGAATAGGAACTGTTCTAGTCAGTGATAGTGACTATTTCTGTTCGGTGGTCTGGATGACTACACACAAGTGCACGTGGTCGAACAAGTAGTAAATGGCTCAAGTAAGCCAAGTATCGATCCCACAGGGACTGGACTAGCCCCATTCTCTGATGGTGGCCAGTATTCTTCATTAGTGATGCTGGTGGCCACCTGAGTGTGGTGGTTTCAAGCCATTAATCGAAACTCTCTGGCCAGCTAGAAACATGATCTATGCAGGAGTGGATACAGGAGGCTAAATCTCTCCAAAGTGTCAATTGTGCAACTCAAAATGGAAATAACAAATATAAAGAAAAAAGTTTTTATCATTTGTTTCCTAATTTTATTACTAAATTAAAATAGTCTGTCTAGTTTGATCCGAACTATGAATGTGAGCATCTTTGAGGCACAAAACGAACATGTAGAGAAATAAATTATGGATACAAGTGGTTAATCTTTCTTCCGGTTGCTAGTTAGAATTGTGCCTATGGATTAAAACTCGTGGCTAGCAACTTAAAATCATGAACCTTCGCTCATTTACGTGATGAAGCGAATTCATGTTCTAACCCTTATGGCTTAGATTCCATAATTGACTAATACGACTTTCGAGGTATATTTCTATCCTGAAGGTAAATCAATTCTCAATTTTCCCAAACTAAGTAAAGATCATATCTATTAATATTCACAACTTTCCAATTTCGTGCTCTCTCGAGTGAAACTAGACTTTTTAGATATACATTAACATTGGCCAAACATTAATGCAGTAAGAACAAGAATTAACAGAACAACCATGGAAGAAAAGATGAAAAAAACCAAATGATCAACAATCACATTTCAATACAAATGTTCTTAACCTCAGTATGAAGTGAAATTAGCCACTCATTTGTGGATTAAACATCATCAAATGAGTGTAAATCATACAAATAATTGAAAGAAAGGAGAGAGAGATAGAGAAAAACCCTAAGATTTTCGTCCCCTCAACTGCCTGTAACCCACGTTCTTGCTCCACCAAGTCAGAATAATTA
>JACEIK010002961.1:160037-186009 GCA_018107945.1 Datura stramonium
ATCTTGACCATATTCCCTGTGAGACCAACCCAAACCTTAGTTGGATCCTTTATAGACAATGACCAAGTTATACTTGTTTAGAGGTGTAATTTGAGCATTATAAAAAATGACTTCGTTACCATGGAATATGGCTTAGTATTAGATTAATTGCATTTATTTAACATTTAGTCTTTATTTTCTCAATTAAATTTTCATTTGTCTTTATTTAGTGAATGTCAAGTAGTCAAAGTAGTGGAAACCTCTTAGTGCTAATTGACCAAGAGCTCGAAAGGATACTAAGAATAATGTCTGGATAGAGTCCCTTGAATAGATGGAAGCTAGACTAGCGATTGAAGCTTATTGAATTAATGAGGTCCACCAGGCAAAGTTAGCTCAACAAGCTGCTCTTCAAGTGGCAAATGATTCCCAGGAAGAGTTTGACAATGCTGGTCGCTGCAGAAGGGGAAATAGAGGTCATAAACCACACTAGCTTCGTATATATACTCCTCACTTTGATGATGATGAGGATCTAGATATTGATAAAGTCGGATCAATAGGAGCTATTGTACCCCCACTTCTGCCCGCTGGGGAAAAATTTGATATCACTAGCACAATGACTCAGTTTCTTAATATGAAGGGAGTCCTTAGTGTTAACACAAATGATAATGCAAATCTTCACTTGATGAATTTTGTTGGTATTTGCAAGGCTTATAGTTTTCTAAGAGTGAGCCAGGATGCTGTCAGGCTGAGGCTCTTTCCGTTCTCTCTAGCTAGTGAGGCTACTCTATAGTTGTCAGAGTTGCCAAATGACTCCATCACCAACTAGAGAGAACTAAATCATTTCTTTCTTGAAAGGTTTGTCCCACCTTCTAGAATGTTGCAGCTCAAAGATGAGATCTATAAGTTTCGATAGCTCAAGAGATGGGCATTTTATGATACATGGTTGAGGTTTATGAAAATGTTGAATAAGTGCAAAAATATAGAATTTCCAATGAGAGTATGTTGGAAATATTTTACAGATCTCTGAACAACATCACTAAGGCCATGGCATATATAGTAGCAGGTGGAGCATTGATGAGTCACTCATGGGAGGAAGCAACAACCATACTAGATTGAGTGACTAAGACTAACAGAGTCGGCATACTAGAGAAGCCGAGAAAATGGAAGGAACATATGCTATTGGGATGACTGTGAAGCAGAGCAAGAAAGAAAATGAGCGTGACTAGGAATTAGCTCATATAAGAACATCCATTGACCTTCTCACGAAGCATATCATAGGATCTAGAGTGTAAAAGGTGAATGCAGTGGGTCTGCTTAGGGTCAAGAACCGGGGTTTGAGCACTTTCACTTTGAGGAGGGGACAAACTTCTTGGATAACTAGTGGCAGGTTTTGGGGCTGACACTTGAGGGTCTAGTGAAGACACTTGGAGCCAAGGCTGCGGAAATCAAGGTTGAATCAATACAGGGATAACTACAATAGGACATGAGATAGGATAGAAGCAGAGGACAAGAACGGGAAATATCATAATGATTGCACTGGACTATATGTTCCTCCAAAGGCTCGTGAAGGGGATGCTGGAACCTCAAAGTTGGAGAGCATGAATGTTGACCTACTAAAAAAGGTAAAGTCCACTGATGATCACCTGAAGGATATTAACAGAGACATATCTAGCATGAACCAAAGAGTTAAGTCCTACGGCATAGCCATTAAGCGGGTTGAGTAGCTACTAGGTCAGATATCGCATGCCTGAACCATAGGTAGAAGGGTACACACCCTAGTAAAACAGTTCAAAATCTTAAGAATAACAGTCATTGCATGGCTGTAACTACTAGGAGTGAAAAAATCACAGTTGATATGCCCATGCCAATTGTAGTTAAAATGGTAAAACTGAAGGAGGTTGATTCAAATAAGGAGGATGAGACTGCAGAGCAGGTAGTTGATGGTAGTGCAGATTTGATGGCCTATGATCATTTTTGGTAGGGTTATTTAAGCTAAAAATAGGCTAAACAAAAATTGCCTATGATCCTTTCCTAACCGACCATCCTAAAACCTATGCAAAGACCAACTGGGAAAGTTTTAGATCCTTTACGCAGCATTGAACTAGGTATTAGACTTCACTCACTCATGGTACATGACTTGTATTCACTCTACCTATCCAGTTTATTCATGGCTCAAAAAAACTACACATGCTAATATACTAAATGTCATAAAAAGATCCACAAAAATCATGCATGTAATCACAAGTACACAACTAATCATCAAAAACATTTAAAAAGGGTCAATATTTTTTACAAATCCAAAACTAGTGCAATTTATTGGCTGAGTACTCCTAAGCTACTTTTTAATTCAACAAAAATTACAAAAAAATAAAATCCTAAACATGCTGGTTTTACAATATAGTATGCTCGAGGGAAAAGAAACACTGCAAGAGAAACCCTCGGACGAATCAAAAACTCAAAAATTACAAGTACACCCCCTCCCCTTTTTAGAAAACATGCTTCATCCCCGAAGCATAAAATGTAAAAACAAAGGGAAGGGAACATACCTGCGGTTACTCAAATTTCACCATCCATGGGTTGCCTCCCATGTATTTCCTGATTTAACGTTGCAGTACGATGTAACTTTTGTGATTCTAGATGGGTTGCCTTCCATGCAGCGCCTGATTTAACCTCGCGGTACGACGTAAATTTTGTGATTCTTCAGGAATTATCAAGGTACACTGCCTCGATTCCTCTTATTTCCTCTATATCTCCCAGATATAGCTTTATTCTTTGCCTGTTCATTTTGAACCTTTTTCTATCTTTATTCTCAAGTTCCATTGCACCGTATGGGGACACATTCACCACTCTGTTAGGTCCCATCCATCTAGATTTCAACTTTCTAGGGTGCAAAAGGAGCCTTTTATTGAATAATAGGACCAAATTACCCATGTTGAACTCTCTTTTTTCAATCTTCCTGTCATGATGAATTCATTCTTTATAAATGACCACACTCTCAT
This sequence comes from Datura stramonium, assembly GCA_018107945.1. Lineage (NCBI taxonomy): Eukaryota > Viridiplantae > Streptophyta > Magnoliopsida > Solanales > Solanaceae > Datura > Datura stramonium. Next base: position 163,016 of record JACEIK010002961.1, read on the forward strand.
AAGCTCTAAGTAAGAATTCATCCAACTCATTGAGCTGGTCAAGTCTCAACTTGGCTGTTTTATTCCAATTTAAATTCATCTTTTTCAAAATCTATAGCGCCTTATGCTCTAATTCAATCGGCAGATGACATGATTTGCCATAGACCATCTGATATGGAGATGAACCAATGGGGGTCTTATAAGCTGTTAGATAGGCCCGCAATGAATCATCAAGCTTCCTAGACCAGTCTATCTTATTAGTATTCACTATTCTGGCAAGAATGGTCTTTATCTCCCTGTTTGAAACTTCTACTTACCCACTTGACTGAGGATGGTAAGGTGTTTCCACTTTATGCTTGACGCCATTTTTCTCCAACAAGGTTCTAAATAGGCGGTTACAAAAGTGTGATCCACCTTCACTTATGATTGCTCTAGGAGTGTCAAATCTAGCAAATATATGCTTCTACTGAAATGTTGTGACACTTTTTCCTTCATTTTTAGGTAGTGCAATAGCCTTCACCCATTTGGAGACATAATTCACTGCCACCAAGATGTGTTTCATCCCATACGAACTAATAAATGGGCCCATAAAATCCATACCCCATAAATCAAATAACTCACCTTCCAGAATAGAGGTCAATGGTAACTCATGCTTATGGGTAATGCCACCCTGTCTTCGACATTGATCACATTCCTTGGCGTAATCATAGACATCTTGGTGAATAGAGGGCTAGTAATACCCACAATGCAGGATTTTGTGTGAAGTTTGGATACCACTATGATGACCCCCAACTAGGGATGAGTGACAGGCCTCCAGAATGCTCAACATTTCTACCTATGGCACATACCTTCGAATGATTCCGTCTGCACAAATGCAAAAAAAGTATGGTTTATCCCAATAGTATCTTCAGGCATCAAATAAGAATTTTTTCTTCTACTGGGGAGTCATGTCTGCTGGGATCATATCGCTAACCAAATAATTTGCAAAGTCAGTGAACTAGGGAATCAAGTCCTGAGATACAGCTAGTACCTTCTCATCTGGGAAAGCATCATCAATATCAGTCTCCTCTCTTTCCCTAGCCTCAGACTCTAGTCTGGATAAGTGATTAGCTACCTGATTTTCAGTTCCTTTCCGGTCTTTGACCTCAAACTCGAATTCTTGAAGCAACAACACCTACCTAATCAACCTGGGTTTAGCATCCTATTTATACATTAGGTATCTCAAAGAGGCATGGTTTATATGGATGATCACCTTAGTTCCAAGCAAGTATGCTCAAAACTTCTCGAATGGAAAGACCACTGCTAGCAGCTCCTGTTTCATGATAGTGTAGTAGTTTTGGGTTGTGTTGAGTGTTTTACTATCGTAATAGATAGGATTTAAAATCTTTTCTCTCCATTGGCCCAAGACAGCATCGAGAGCAACCTGCAAGCATCACACGTTACTTCAAATGGAAGAGACCAATCTAGAGCTATGATAATAGGAGCAGTGGTGAGTTTCTCTTTCAAGCACTCAAAATCCTTTAGAAATGCCTCATCAAATACGAAGTTTACCTCATTCTCAAGTAATTTGCACAATGGTTGTGCAGTCTTTGAAAAGTCCTTGATAAACCGCTTATAGAATCCTGCATGCCCTAAAAAGCTTCTGACCCCTTTTACGGAAATAGGTGGTGGCAAACCTACTATAACATAAATTTTTGCCTTTTCCACCTCAAACACTTTTCCAGAGATTTTGTGACCCAACACTACTCCTTCCTTGACCATAAAATGACATTTTTTCCAATTTAGGACCAGATTAGTTTCTTTGCGTCGGTTCAACAATTTTCCCAAGTGTTTGAGGCAAGAATCAAATGAGTCACCCAGAACTTAAGTCGTCTATGAATACCTAGTTGGTGTCCTCCACCATATTTGAGAATATGAGCATCATGTAGTGCTGGAATATGGCCAGTGCATTGCATAATCAAAATAGCATTCTTCTGAAAGAAACTGTTCCATATGGGCAGGTGAAGGTAGTCTTTTCTTGATCTTTTGGGGCTATAGTGATAGGATTGTACCCTGAGTAGCCATCGAGAAAACAGTACTAGCCTCTACCTACCAATCTGTCAAGCATCTGATCCATGAATGGCATTGGAAAGTGGTCAAACTAGGTCCAGTGGTTGAGCTTCCTGTAATCCATGCATACATGCCATCTGGTGACTGGTCGTGTTAGTATTAGCTCACTCTTCTCATTGGGTACCACTGTGATCCCACCTTTCTTTGCACACACTATACCGGACTTACCCGCTTGCTATTCGTAATGGGTTAGACTATACCAGCATCTAGCCACTTGATAATCTCTTTTTTCACTACTTCTTGCATTGGTGGGTTCAGGCGTCGTTGATGCTCTATACTTGGTGTGCAGTTAGGCTCGAGCTGTATCTTATGAGTACATATTCCTAAAGGGATCCCGATGATATAATCTATGATCCAATCAATTTCCTTTTTGAGCCTTTTTAATATTGTGACCAAATCTTCTACTCACTAGTCTATCAAATCTACTGCAATAATCACTGGCAAAGTGTTGTCTTTACCCAAGAATGCATATTTGAGTGGGGAGGCAGTGCCTTCAGTTCAAGGACTGGTGGTACCTCTACTGATGGCTTTACTGGCGGCGTTGAATGATTCTTCAAATCAAGGTCTAACTTCTTTGGTCTGAAGTTATATGACCCCATTCCATCTAGGGAATTCACCAACTCCGTGTACCCCGATACCCCATCTCCTTTATAGTTCATCAAGTCAGCTGCTAGTGTGTGAATATTCATCATCTCTTCCACGAGCGCTAGCAGCTTCTTGTGTTCCATCCGGGTGTTTGCAAAGGTAGCTCCCTTGGTATTGGCCTGAATGAATAACAAAAGAAAAACAAAGAAAATGTAAACGGGGAAATAACAACCACAAGTCAAATACAAGCAATTAATCTAATATCAGTCGTATTCCCCGGCAACGACACCAGTTTTTGATAACGCTCAAACTCACACTTCTTGACAAAGTATGAAGTTGTCATCATCAATAAAGATCCCAACTAAACAAGTTGGGGTCGAACCCACAGGGAATAAGGTAAGATCTAGACTAATGCTGGTAATTGAACTTGTTGGTGAGTTATCTCAAATTGGGGGTTTTAAAGAAAACATGATTAAAACAAGATAGTATTTGTGATTTAAATTAATATTTGCAAACTACTAGGGTAAGTGTTCCCCATGGGTTAATAACTACTTCGAGTATACACACGTGATCAATCCCAATGCTTACTTGTAGAACTAATAACTAGGGTTCATCCAAATGAATGGTTTGTCCCTATTAGATGGCTTTACTCAATCACCGGATCAGGTCTCATGAGAGATTTCAAACTACTATTATCAATATGTTCCAAATTTAACTATCCTGTGACCACAACTAGAGTTAATAAAATGATCATAAAAACCAAGGCTTTATTATAATTCTCTTTTCCTAATCTCTACTTCTGTAGGTTCAAGCAAGTAAAGAATTCGGGCAAGTCCTAATGTTCTACATTATAAAGAAACATTTAAAGATGAAGAGAATACAATACAAGCTTTTAGCATTGGTTTTGAATCACTTTTGTGTAACCCTATTTCGTTAATCGACCATGGTTGCCACAACCCCTAGTTGTAGAGGTTTTAGCCTCTCATGTTTGTAAGATTACAATTTGCATTCATAGACAAACACATAATTAAATACTTACAGCAATAATTGGAAGAAAATCATATTTGAATATTAAAGAACAATCTCAAGAACAATGTAGGAAACCAAGAATTTGATCCCAAGAATTGCTCCTCAAAACTTGATAAAAATTCACAAAAATTATTATTCACATGTCTACTAATTCGGTTCTGTCCTCCTCTAACTAAAATAAAAAATAAAGGCTATTTATACATATATTAGAAACCTTTTCCTAAGCTAACAGGAAATTTTTCATATCTGGTGTCGACTGTGTCATGACTGGACCTACGACCCGTAGTAGGATTGTATGTGTCGTACCTGCTTCTCTTATGACCTTGGTTACTATAGATTTGGCTAAGTATTGGCAGGCTAGTATGACTCGTACCTCCATCTTACGAGTCATACAATGCTTCCGTAGTTTTTCCCTGAGAACTTTGACATCTTCTGAAATTCTCCATGAGTGTTGTGGTACGACTCGTACCTTCATCCTACGATTCATACTATCAGTTGTGTCTGAAGTTCTGCCAAGTCGTAAAGAATATTTTGAAGTACACCACGACTCATGATACAGTTTGTATGTTGATGCTATGATTCATGAGTCCATCAGTACCAAGAGTCTGCTTTTATACAATTTTCTCTGAACAATTCCATGATTCCAGTTACGGCTTGTACCACCTTGGTACGGCTCGTACTGAGAGTCGTATGTTGCCATCTTCTTACTTCAGCTTTCTGACTTTCATCATGGTTCTCAGTACGGCTTGTACAATCAATGTATGGCTCGTACTGAGATTTGTAATTTGGCTGATTTTTTGCATTCTAAGGCTTCTTTCGCATATTTTTGCTCCAATACTTATTTTTCCTGAAATCAAAGTAAAAGTGCCTCATATCCATATAAACATACCTAAGTCCATGCTTTTTTCTCAGTTTTAAGTGTCGAAAGTACTATCAACTCACAACATATCAAACACTTAATAAAATAATTAATTGTTGGTTGTTTCTCAGATGATATAAAAGATCTTGGGTCTTGGCAATTATGCAATCCGGTTGAAGTATCAAATTGTTCTATTTATTTGCTTTTTTGAGTTACTAGTTGCAGGTTGATATCATTTAACTAAGCATCATTTTTGATAACTCTAAGACTAAGTAACTACTTGTAATGCCCCAAAATTCCCTAAATTTAGACCCAAGGGTTGAAGCGGAGAAAATAGGAAACTCTTCACCAGGCATAGAACGACTCATCAGGCGACTCGTCAGGTCACCCGATAAGTCGTTAAATGACTCATTAAGGGGTGCCAATTTAGTAAGGATTCGTAGTCAGGGGGTCACCATGGATGGTGTAATGACTCGTCATTTGACCCAACGAGTCATTAGTGTGCCCATTATGTGCTGAGGAAGTTGCAGACCAGGAGACTTAATGAGTTAATGAATGAGTCGTGGTGTCACTTCACCACTCTACAAGTGATTTTTGTTTGGATGGCTGAGATTGAAGAATGAGATTTCCAGCGATGACGATGAGTGGGGATGATGAGTCGCCCAATAGGGTAATGACTCGTACAATCCTTCATTGGGAATGGTAATGTCACTTTCCCAAGCGAAACAGTTAGGGCATTTTCATAATTCCTAAGCTCCTATGTCCTAAACTAGGTCGCTTTAAGCTCAATTAGGGGTATTATAAGATGGTTTAACCAATTCTAAACTATTCCTCTCCCATGCATGCAAGACTAAGACATCTCCATTGAAGATCAAGCCTAGAATCTTCAATTTCTTCTCCAAGTCTTTCAGACATAGGACAAGTGTAGATTCAGTTTACCTAGGTAGTGAGGACATGAATTAGGGTTCATTTCTCTCTCTTGTTCAAATTCTCCTCAATTCTATGAATTCAAGTTCAAGATCAAGTTTTTTATTCTATGGGGTTTTATCCTAACTTTATGAAATTCTCTATGATTTATTTATGGGTCAATTCCCTTCATGTTTCAAAGAATGTTTTAAGATTCCTGAGAATATTTCATATCTACTTTGATTATAAATCCATGATTTCAAACTTTTAGAAAATTATGCCCAATTATGCAAGTTCTATTTAAAGTCAAGTTTGACATTTATGATTTCAAGTATGATGAGATATCTAACATGTATGAAAGTTTACAAATTACTCGTGTATGAATCTATGATTTGGACCAAGAAAGTTTATTTCAAGTACATGATTTTGAGATTTGGAAAAGCCCATTCAAGATAAAGTATGTATTATGATTTAGCCAAGGCTAACAAGATCAAATGATCGATACATGTTTTGAATTCAAGACTCTTAAAATATATAGATTCAAGATATGTTCTAGAATATGATTATATCGGCACTATACATATTTTGGGAGTAGTATCTAGCATCGAGTAGGCTAGGGGTTCCAAGGTTCCCCTGTCTTATAAACTATGCGCCAACATAGGTATATTTTGGGGCCTCTCAAGAGAGCATTTCCCCCGCCCAGGGGCACACCGTGATATCACACCTTACTTATCCTTTGCCCTGGCAAGGCTTAGGATGTACCTCCTCCATGTGGAAAGATGTGGGATTATCATACGCTCATACATCGTGGTTGTCAATTATGATAAGTCTTCTATTATTTCTTATGATATTAGTTATGCATGTCTATGACATATGATATTATGTTTCCAGGAGGTTTGACCCAAAGCATTAGTTTATAAGCTTTTACTTATAATTTCAATTATGGAAAGCCATATGATTCTATTTTTAGCTTTTGGTCATTTTATTCAGACATGAGATTCAGTTTATGACTATTCAAGTTTTCAGATATCAACATGCGGTCCTTAGTCTCATGATCTTATAATTATTGTTATGTGCATGATTTCACTTATACTTACTCAACCTATTTTACGTACCTTGCATACTCAGTACATTCCAAGTACTGACCGCATACTCTATGCTGTATCATTTCATGATACAGGTTCAGCCGCTCGGACTCAGTCCTGCCCATTAGCCAGTCTCCGAAATTTAGTCCACTTTTCTTATTGGTGAGTCCTCATCCTTCGAGGATGTTTAGATTGATATGCATTCAGACTTCCATTTATGCATGTTTTATAATATCAGTTTCTTCTTGATGTATGCTCTTTAGCCACTATGTTCATGCCATAGGTTGACTTGGAGCCATTCGTGGTTCTATGTCCCATATCTCAATCTGTACCTATGGCGGGTAATGACAAACTTGGTATTAGAGACAAGGTCTAGAGTGTCCTAGGGTGTCTGCAATTCATGTTAAGTAGAGTCTTTTGCATGGGTGTGAATCATGCTACACTTATGGCAAAGAGGCTACAAGATGCTTTAGGAAATTTCTCTTTTTTCATGATCTATATCGTGCGGTGAAGCATCCCTTTATCCTTCTAACTTGTTCCATATGCATTTGTAAAATCATGCCTCCACACTGAATGATTGGAAAAAAGGAAAGAAAAAGGAAATGGCCATGACAATGGCAATGGGGATGAGCATCAATAGGCCCCGCTAGCACAAGAAGGTCCTCCACCCGAGAAGGTCTCTCATGTTGATCTTAGAGGTGTATTTTGAGATGTTGGCCCAAGCTTTGACCACTCAGGTCAACCAGAAGGCGATGGCCCATGTCCCTCAAAATGGGAACGCAGCGACAACTCGAGTTTGGGATTTTCTCAAGCTGAATCCACCTGAGTTCCTGGGCGAGAGTGGGTGAGGACTCACATGAGTTTCTTTAGGAGATACATAGATCACCTAGATTATGGGGGTGACGAGACAAGAGAACGCAGATTTAGCCTCCTACCAGTTGAATGGGGTTGCTTACTTTTGGTACCATCAGTAGAATGATGATGGAGAGGTGGGCACCATCCCTGTGAGTTGGGATAAGTTTATAACTTCCTTCTTAGACAGATTCTACCCGAGGGAGTTTAGGGAATCAAAGGCAGTGGAGTTCGTCAACTTGAGGCAAAACCAGATGACTGTTCAAGAGTACGCCTTGGAGTTCACCCGACTGTCCAAATATGTGCCTGAGATGGTGGTGGATCATAGAGCTCGTATAAATAGATTTATGTATGGAGTGTCAGATTCGCTAGTTAAGGGGTGCAGGACTACTGTGTTGAATAGTGATCTTAATTTCTCTCGATTGGTGATATACGTCTAGTAGATTAAGGAAGATCAGATAAAGGAAAGAGAGAGAGAGAGGCCAAGTGGGTTAGGACAGGCAGCTTTGGGTTCTCCCAGCAAAGGTCCAGTGGTGAACATTATCAGCGGTCCCACTAGAGACCATCAGCCACAACACCATCATCCAGTATTCCTTCTAGACCTAGACGTGATAAGAGGTGTAGAGCATCAGACTCTAAGGGTTAGCGGACCATGTCAGCAGAGCCCAGCATTCCAGCTTGTGGCAGGTATGGTAGGAGACACATCGGGGAGTGCTTAGTAGGTTCAGGTGCATGTTTTGGATGTGGAAAACCCGAACACATGCTTAGAGATTGCCCTTCAGCCAGACACAGCCATGACAAAGGTTGTGACCCAGCCACCAGTTCAGCAGCTCCACCAGCACGCTCGGCTAAGCAGGGTGTATCCACTAGTGCAGGTGATGGTCAGCGTCAGAACAAATTTTATGCCCTCTCATCTCGTCAGGAGCAGGAGGTCTCTTCAGATGTAGTCATTGGTACGTTATGAGTATTTCAACTTGATCTATATGCATTGTTAGATCCGGGGGCTATCTTATCTTTTTTGATGCCTATGTTGCTATTAGTTTTAGAGTCTATCCCAAAATCCTATCAGAACCCTTCTCAATATCTACCCCAGTCAGTGACTCAGTTTTTGCTTAACGGATATACAGAAATTGCCCTGTCATAGTCCGTAAGAAAGTCACCTCAACTGATTTAGTAGAGTTAGACATGACAGATTTCGATGTTGTCTGTGGTATGGATTAGTTGCATGCTTGTTATTCCCTAGTGTATTGTAGAACTCGTATGGTAGATTTCTAATTTCTTGGTAAGCCAGTCTTAGAATGGAAGGTTAGTTTAGCAGTGTCGGTAGGTCACTTTATTTCCTACCTTAAGTCTAGAAAGATAATTTTCAAGGGTTGTGTGTACTATCTAGTTCAGGTTAAGGATGCTACATTCGAGACCTCGACTCTTCATTCTGTCCCTGTTATATGAGAGTATCTGAAGGACTTCCCTAATGATCTACTAGGAGTTCCTCCAAAAGAGGAGATTGACTTTGGTATTGACCTTCTCAATACGCAGCCTATATCTATTCCACCTTTTAGAATGGCTCCAGTTGAGCTAAAGTGTTGAAAAAATAGTTGAAGGATCTCTTAGATAAGGGTTTCATCAGACCTAGCAAATCTTCGTGGGGTGTGCTAGTTCTCTTTGATCGAAAGAAGGATGGGTCTCTTCATATGTACATTGACTATCAGTAGTTGAACAAGTTCACAATCAAGAATAAGTATCGTCTCCCAAAATTGGTAACCTGTTTGACCAACTTCAGGGTGCTAAGTACTTCTCAAAGATAAACCTCAGATCTGGCTATCACCAGCTCAGAGTTAGGGAGAGTTACATCCCGAAGACAGTCTTGCGGACTCGGTATGGTCACTATGAGTTTGTAGTTATGTTATTTGGACTAATGAATATTCTTGAAACTTTTATGGATCAAATGAACAGGGTATTCAAGCCATATTTGGACATGTTCGTGATTGTCTTCATAAACGACATTCTCGCATACTCTCGAAGTAAGGAGGAGCATGTAACTCATTTGAGGATTGTGCTATAGACTCTCATGGATCGCCAGTTTTTTTCTAAATTCAGCCAGTGTGGGTTTTGCTTGAATTCAGTAGCATTTTAGGCCATGTGGTTTCAAGTGAGGGTGTGTAGGTGCACTCTCAAAAGGTAGAAGCTGTAATGAATTGGCCTAGACCAGTCAAACTTTCAGATATTAAGAGTTTCTTGGGTTTAGCTGGCTATTATAGGAGATTTTTTAAAGTATTTTCATCCAATACAACACGAATGACTAAGTTTACCAAGAAGAAAGTCTAATTTCAGTGGTCGAATGCCTGTGAGAAGAGTTTTCAGGAGTTAAAAACTTGATTCACTTCAACCCCATTATTGACCCTACCTGAGGGCACAGATGGATTCGTTGTGTATTGTGATGCCTCTAGGGTTGTTCTTGGATGTGTTTTGATATAGCATGTTAACGTCATTGCGTATGCCTCTAGACAACTTAAGACTCATGAGAAGAATTACCCGACGCACGACCTACAATTGACAGCGATGGTGTTCACATTGAATATTTGCAGACACTATTTGTATGAGGTCAATGTGGATGTTTATGGACCACAAGAGCCCACAATATGTTTCCACCTAGAAGGATTTGAATTTGCAACAAAGGAGATGGTTATAGCTGCTCAAGGACTATGACATGAGTGTCCTTTATCATCCAGGCATGGCCAATGTAGTGGCTAATGCCTTTAGCAGACTGTCCATAAAGAGTGTTTCTTATGTAGAAGATGGAAGGAAAGAGTTAGTGAAGGATGTGCATCGGCTTGCATGATTAGTTGTTCTCTTTGTTGACTTGACGGATGTCGATGTCATTGTTCGTAATGGGTCAGAATCATCATTCATGACTGAGGTCAAGTCTAGGAAAGAAGATGATCCTATTTTGGTAAAGCTAAAGGAAGCGGTCCAGAATCAGATGGTGGAGGTGTTCTACCAAGGGGTAGATGGTGTGCTTCAATATCAGGGTCGTTTATGTATTCCAGATGTCGATGATTTGAGAGAACGGATGTTGAGCGAGGCTCATGGTTCTCAATATTCTATACATCTAGGTGCCACAAAGATGTACCTTGACCTACAGGAAGTCTATTGGTGGAATGGCATAAAGAGGGATATAACAGGGTTTGTGGCTAAATTTCTGAATTGTCAACAGGTGAAAGTTGAGCATCAAAGTTCTATATGTATGCTACAACACATCAGTATCCCCACATGGAAGTGGGAAGAGGTCAATACGGATTTCATCATAGGTTTGCCTCGCACTCGCCGACAGTATGACTGTATGTAGGTTGTGATAGAAAGGCTGACTAAGGCAGCTCATTTCCTACTAGTCAAAACTATCGATTCAGTTGAGAACTATACTAGATTGTACATTAGAGATTTGGTTCGGTTTCATGGAGTTCCTTTGTCCATCATTTCGGATAGAGGTAGTTAGTTTACCTCACAGTTTTGGAGATCCTTTTAGAAACAACTTAGTACTCAGGTCAAGCTCAAACAGCTTTTCACCCGCAGATAGATGGTCAGGTTGAGCGGACCATTCAGAATCTTGAGAATATGTTGAGAGCATGTTTTATTGACTTCAAAGGTAGTTGGGATGATTGTCAAACTCTCATTGAGTTTTCTTACAACAATAGTTACCACTCTAGCATTCAAATGGTTCCGTACGAGGCTCTTTATGGGTAGTGGCATAGATTGCCTATTTGTTGGTTCGAGGTAGGTGAAGCCACATTGATAGATCTAGATTTAGTTCATGAGGCTTTGGATAAAGTTCAACTTATAAGGGAAGGGATGAAAATAACTTAAAGTCGTCAAAAGTCAGATGCGGATGTTAGGCAAAGAGAGGTTGAGTTTGAAGTTGATGATTGGGTGTTCTTGAAGGTGTTTCCCTTAAAGGGAGTGACAAGGTTTGGAAAGAAAGGGAAGGTTAGTGCCTGATATGTTGGCTCGTGTAGGATTGTGAGGCATGTTGGTAAGGTGGCCTATGAGTTGGAGTTTTCCTCAGAGTTAGCTTTAGTGCATCCAATTTTCCATGTATCATTCCTGAAGAAGTGCATTGGTGACCAGGATTTGGTTGTTTCGATGGATAGAATAGTGTGAATGATAGCATTTTCTATGAGGAGGTTTTGGTTGAGATCCTTAATCACCAGCTTCAAAAGTTAAGGAAAAAGGAAGTAGTTTCAAGGAAGGTTCTGTGTAGAAATTAGCTTGTTAAGGGAGCTACATGGGAAGCCAAAACAGATATGATGGCTTAAATACTCGCATCTTTTTCATTTTGGCTCAGTTCTAGCTTGAGATATCAGTTTTCTCTCTAATACTCTATTCAGTTTCATGCCCAGTTCATGTCTCTCGGTTCCTTTCATGTTTTAGCATGCATATGTGTCTCATGAATTCAGTATAGTCATGTATCTTAGTCCGGAGTCAGTCAAATTGTTAGTTTTCAACTTTAGATAATCCGTATTTGGGATCCCAGTTCTTTTCCCACCCTTTTCAGTATCTTTAAGCCACATTCGAGGATGAATATTCCCAAGGAGGAGATACTGTAATGCCCTGAAAGTCCCTAAGATCAAACCCAAGGGTTGAAGCAAAGAAAATAGGAAAATCTGCACCAGGTCACAAAACGACTCGTCAGGTCACATTAAAATTCATTGAGTGACTCATTATGGGGTGCCAGGCTAGTAAGAAATCATTATCAGGGGGTCACCATGGATGGTGTAATTAGTCGTCGTTTAACCCAACGAGTCGTTAGTGTGCCTGTTATGTGCTGAGGAAGTTGCGGACTAGGAGACTTAATGAGTTAAGGAATGAGCCATGGTGTCACTTCATGACTCATCAAGTGAGTCGTTGTCAGGATGGTTGTGATTGAAGGATGGGATTTTCAATGATACGATGAGTGGGGACGACGAGTTGTCAAGTGGGGTAATGACTCGTACAGTCCCTCGTTCGGACTGGTAATGTCACTTTTCTAGGCGAATCAGTAAGGATTTAACCTATTCTAAACCATTCCCTTAATAAGTTGGTAATTTACCAACTCATTTGGCTCTTGAGCATGAGTTTTAGCTTAGTTTGCAAGTCATTTAGATGAATTTTATGCCCTCTTTGCCTTTTTATTTGTAGGTATCTGAGTTGAAGAGAAAGACCAAGAAATGGTTGAAAAAGGACGAAATCAGGTGAAAATTGGTGCTCCACTAGAGGACACCGGCGGAACGCCGGTCAAACACAGATGACCACTGATTTGAGGAGAAAATGCAACTGGCGATCGGAGACATCAACCGGCGACTCACTGGTTAAATTGCCTACAGGTGCTTGAACTTGCTGGATTGAGGAATAAAGTAATTGGTGGATTGTGGATAGAGGCCCACGAACCACTGAATGGTTCGAGAAAATCACCGAAAATGCAGAAAATGAGAGATGGCGGTTCTGGGAATGCAACCGGCGAACTACCGGTTCCTCTGCAAGTCACAAAATACCTTAACAGGGGCAACTACATCCATCAGTGAAAAAGAGAGGAGATTAGTTGCCCTATTTTTGTATATAGTATAGAAGAAAGTACTTTATACAAATGTTTTAGCTTTTTGATCATTCCTTTTTCTTTGGAGAGAGAAGAACCCCATTGGAGGAGATTGTTGAATATTGCTTTTCTTATTTTCATCTTCTTCCTTAGCAAGGTATAACCATTATTGCATACATATTTTGATTTTGATTTTTCTTTCTCTTAGTAATGAAGTTATTGAGTTTATTAATGAATACACTCTTTAGTTTCTTAATCATGAGTAGCTAAATCATCAACTAGAGGTGTGTGATGATGAGTGCTTAATTAGATTGAGTATTGCTAGATTCATCTCAATATTTCTTAATTAGTGTAAATCTGTAGAGTTCTCTCCAATTTATAGTTGATGATCTATAGTTGCAAATATGGGTTTACTTTTCTTACTTGATTTTAGCTTGAAAGAGAAGAATTCAAGTATTGGGGGAAAATTTGATGGTGCGTATGGATGTGATTGTGTGGAGTTGGGCTAGAAATTGCCAAGACCCATATTCAAAATCCTAATTAGTAGTTGATGACTAGAAATAGCTCAGCTATTAACCCAAACTATATTGGGATAATTGAATTATCTCTTGAGATTCGAAAGGATTCGAGAAAAAGGAATCCACGAGGTTGAAAAACATAGGGTGTCATTCGTCCAAAGTTATTTACACTTAATCGCGATGATGTGATGATCTAGCATATCCTTATTTGATTAGCACCCTATCGACACCACACCTCCAGTCTTCACTCATTATTGTCTATCAATTTTTGTTACTTTGCTATTTTGAAAAGCTGGTTTAAAATACTTTGTTACTTTGCTATTTTGAAAAGCCGGTTTAAAATACACTAAATTGTTAACTTCATTCTTCAAAAAAAATATTATCAAGTGAGTTTCAGCACTGGTGTAAGTTAATTCAAATTTCCTAAAACAACGTTGTGTGAATCATTCACTAGTCTCTGTGGGATTCGACCTTAACATCTGTCAGAAATATTTCTTTTGAGCAATGACTGTGTATGCTTTCTTGTTAAGAGGAATGTAGTTTGGACGTTATCATCCCCTCCCATGCATGAAAGACTAAGACTTCTCCATTGAAAATCAATCCTAGAGTCTTCAAGTTCTTCTCCAAGTCTTTTTTTGGGCGTTCAAGGTCAAGTGTAGATTTAGTTTACCCAGGTATGTGAGGCCATGAATGAGAGTTCCTTTCACTATGAGTCTCAAACTCTCCTCAATTCTATGAATCCAAGTTCCAGATCAAGTTTATGATTCTATGGTGTTTCATCCTAACTTTATGAAATTCTTGGGTCAATTCCCTTCATGTTTCAAAGTATGTTTTAAGATTCCTGAGAAGATTTTATATCTATTTTGATTATAAATCCATGATTTCATCCTTTTAGAAAATTATGCCCAATTATGCAAGTTTGATTTAAAATCAAGTTTGACATTTATGATTTCAAGTATGATGAGATATCTAGCATGTATGAAAGTTTACAAATTACTCATGTATGAATCTATGATTTGGACCAAGGAAGTCTATTTCAAGAATGCATGATTTTGAGATTTGGACAAGCCCATACAAGACAAGTATGTTTTATGATTAAACCAAGGCTAACAAGATCAAATGATCAATATATGTTATGGATTCAAGACTCTTCAAATGTACAGATTCAAGATATGTTCTAGAATATAAGTTTCGGGAGTAGTGTCTATCACCGAGTAGGCTAGGGGTACCAAGGTTCCCTGGTCTCATAAACTACGTGACAACGTAGGTATGTTTTGGGACCTATTAAGAGATAATTTCCCCTGCCCAAGGGCACACCGTGATATCACACCATATTTATCCTTCTTCCTGGAAAGGCTTAGGATGTCCCTCCTCCACATGGTCAAGACATGGGATCATCATGTGCTCATACATGGTGGTTGTCGGTTATGATGAGTCTCCCATTATTCCTTATGATTTCAGTTACGCATGTCTTTGACATATGATATTGTGTTTTCAGTGGGTTTGACCCAAATGATCAGTTTATAAAATTTACTTATGATTTCAGTTATGGCTAGCCATATGATCCTATTTTTAGCTTCGGATCATTCAATATAGATATGAGCTTCTGTTTATGACTATTCAAGTTTTCAGATATCAGCATGTAGTCCTTACTCTCATGATCTTATGATTATGTTATGTGTATGGTTTCGATTATACATACTCGATCTATTTTACTTACCTTGAATACTTAGTATATTCCAAGTACTGATCACATACTTGATAACGCTCAAATCACACTCCTGTAAAAGTATGACGCGAACGTTGTCAATATATAACCCAAAAAAGCTTGGGGTCGATCACACAAGGAATATGATCAAGATATAGAATAATGTAGGTATTTAAGCTTTTAAGTATGTTATATCCAAAATTAAAGGTTTATTAAAGTAATTATAAGACAAGATTGAGAATTGGTTGTTGTTTATCATGATTTGCAAATTAACTAAGATAGTGTTCCCCATGGGTTCGTAACCACTTTGGGTTTAAACTTGTGATCTATCCCAATGCTTACTTATAGAACTAATAACTAGGATTCATCCAAATGATTAATTCATCCTTATTGGATGACTATACTCAATCACCGAGTTAGGTCTCATGAGCGATTTCAATTCAACCGTTACCAATTTGCTCCGAATTAACTATCATGCGACCACAACCCAAGTCACACAACGACCCTTAAAGATCAAGGCTTTGTTGTAATTCTCTTTTCCTAATATATACTTCTCTAGGTTCAAGAAAGTAAAGAATTTGGGCAAGTCTTAACGTTGCGCTTCATTAAGAAACATTAAATATGAAGAGAATACAATACAAGTGTTTAGAATTGGTTTAGAACCACGTTGTGTAACCCTAGTTTGTTAATTCACCATGTTTCCTACAATCCTAGTTATCGAGGTTTTCGCCTCTCATGATTGCAAGATTATTATTAGCATTCATTGACAAATAGATAATTGAATACTTACAACAATGATTGAAAGAAAACCTGCTTGATTATTGCAAGAATGTATGAAGAATAACTCTAGAACAATGAAGAAATCCCAAAAACAAGAAAATCTTCAAGACTTGAATTAATGTTAACAACTTAAGAGAACTCAATATTCGACTCTCTCTATTGTCTCTCTACTGAAAATAACCTAGAAATTATTTATACAAATAATTGAAACCTTCTCCTAAGTAAACATGGAAACTACCAAAAACTTTTGCCACCTTCACCTACGACCTCTAACAGGATTGTATGAGTCGTACCTTGACTCATACATTGGCTGGCTTCTTCTGAATTTGTCTAAGTATTGAAACATGGTACGACTAGTACCAAGAGCCTATGAGTTGTATAATCTTCCCGTGGTTTGATCTTGCACTTGCTGACATTCTCTGTTAACTTTCACGGATAGCCTAGTATGACTCGTACCTTAGTTCCATGACCCTTCTTGTACCTTGAGACCTGCCAGTCTTCTCTTCTTTTGGTCTTTTCTATGGTTCGTTGGTACAGGTCTTAGGTAGTTCTCATAAATCTTGATTGCCACTCGTACCAGGACACTTGTCCTGTGCAAACCTTCCTAAAATATTCCATGAATGCCATGATACGGCTCGTAACAAGGGCTGTAACTTACCTTTACCTCCTATTTTGGTACTGGGCCTTTCCACGACTCATAGTATGGCTCGTTTCAGAATGGTGTAACTCATACTGAGATTCGTACTTATCCAATTTTCTGCATTTTCTCCATCGTTTGCACACTTCTGCTCCAACATCTATTTCCCTGAAAACAAAGTAAAAGTGCCTCATATCCATATAAACACACCTAATTGCATGCTAGTTTCCTCAGTTTAAGCATCGAAAATGCTGTAAACTCACAACACATCAACACCCTCAACTTAAGACATTTGCATGTCCTCAGGAAATGAAAACAAAAAATAAAAGTGATGATTAACTATAAAGTAAACATAGGATACCTACAACCAACACAACAAAATTTGCACTTTAAATCACAATAAACTATTGACCCCTCTTTTACCCAAACTGAATCAGCTTGCATACAGATAACCACAATCAATGACAAGCAGGGAGAAGATATGGGATTCAGCTATTAGTAGAGAATCAAGATACCACCAATGCTATTTACACAGACAATTGGTAAAAGAAAATATAAACCAAGTACCCTCACAGCAAATGAAGTCCCCAACACTCACAGATATATAACATGATGAACTCGGACTGAACAAATGGGACGCTTACTCTCCCAATGAAATTCTAAACATTGCACATCAGATACCATAGGCTTGCCTTATTTACTCTACTTTGGCTCTTTGAATAGTTAAGCTAGGATCACTATAGGACTTTGCAGCTCGCAATGTAGGCTTCGGGCTCTAGTAGGGCACCAGGTGCCAGTCATGCTTCCTAAGGTGGGGNATAGGACTTTGCAGCTCGCAATGTAGGCTTCGGGCTAGGTATAGTACATATGGACTTTAGTGACTAAACCCACCTTGATACTATATACTTGTGGCTCCATTTTTCACTTTGTACCCCTTTTTCATTTTTCAACTTTTTCCTCTCTTTTCTCCCTTTAAATGCAATATGTGGTTGTGATGTGTTCTTCTTAAATTTTTCATTTTTTTTCTCTTGTATTTTCTTTTCTTTTCATTTTTCTTTTTTAGCTCTTTTTCTTTCTTTTCTTGTCACACCACACCTTACCCTTCTTTAACCTTTTTATTTTCTTTTCCTTTTTTTTACCTCCCCAAAATCTATTCACTCCTACTATAGCCACACTCAACTTAGGCATTTTTTTTGGATTGAGGTCCACAATGTCCAAGAAGGGACTAGGGACAAAATAGGTTCATTGTAAATAATGGGTAATGTTAAAGGTTAATCAAAGAAAAATGGTCAATGTAAGGCTCAAAATCGGGATCAAGTGATTCATCATCATTTGGCAGGATAATTTAAGCTAAAATAGCTAAAATAAAACATGACCTATGATCATATCCTAAGTACCTATCCTAAAACCGATGTAAAGACCAACCAGGCATGTTCTAGATCCCCAACGCAGTATTGAACTCGGTATATAGTCTCACTCACTCATGGCACCGTTTACATTGAATCTACCTATTTAGTTCATGCACAGCTAAGCTATAACTACTCATGATAATAATTTAAATGCCATACAAAGATCTACAAAATTCATACTATTGCAATTAACTACACAGTTAATATTAAAAATTTTAAACAGGATCAATTTTTTAAAAAACATCAAACTACTGCATTTATTAGCTGCATAGTAATCCTAAGCTACTTCTAATTAAATAAAAAAAACTAAACATACCAGTTCTACTAGATAGCATGTCCGAGGGAAAAGACTTACGACAAGAAAAACCCTCGGTTGAATCAAAATTTCCAAAAGTACAAGTACAACCCCCTTTTGAAAACATGTTTTGTCCCCGAAGAAAAAAATATCTAAGAACAAGGGAAAGGGACATGTCTTTGGATAATTAGACTTCACCTCTCATGGGTTGCCTCTCATGCAGTGCCTAATTTAACGTCGTGGCATGAAGAAACCTACTTGGTCATTCAGGTGTCATCAAGATACACCGACTCAATCCCTTTTATCTCTTCGGTGTCCCATAAATACAACTTTATCCTTTGCCCATTCACCTTGAACCTCTTACCATATTTATTCTCAATCTCCATTGCACCATATGGGGACACGTTTAGCACTCTATAAGGTCCCATCCACCTAGATTACAATTTACCAGGATATAGATAGAGCCTTGAATTAAATAGTAGGATCAAATAACTAGCTTTGAACTCCCTTTTTGCAATCTTCCTGTCATTGTAAATTTTCATCCTTTATTTAAAAATGGTCGCACTCACATAAGCTTGAAGCAGGAACACATCTAACTCATTGAGCTGATCTAGTCTCAACTTGGATGCTTCATTCCAATTTAAGTTTAGCTTTTCCAGTGCCCATAATGTCTTATGCTCTAACTCTACCAGTAGGTGAAACGACTTTCCGTTGATAAGCTGATATAGAGATGAGCCAATAAGGGTCTTATAAGTTGTTTGATATGCCCACAATGCATCATCAAGCTTCCTAGACCAATTTGTCTAGTGGTGTTCATTATTTTATCCAAAATAGTCTTTATCTCCCTATTATACACTTCCACATGCCCACTTAATTGAGGATGGTAATGTGTTTCCACCTTATGCTTCACACAATATTTCTCTAGCAGACTTCTAAAGTGGTGGTTACAAAAATGTGACCCACTATCACTATTTCTCTAGCAGACTTCTAAAGTGGTGGTTACAAAAATGTGACCCACTATCACTATCGATTGCTCTGGGAGTACCAAATTTAGCGAATATGTGCTTCCGCAAATGTTGTGAAACTTTTTCCATCATTGTTAGGGAGTGCAATAGCCTCTACCCATTTGAAGACATAATCAACATCCACCAAGATGTATTTCATCTCATATGAGCTCACAAATAGGCCCATACAATCAATACCCTATACATCGAATAACTCTACTTCTATGATAGGGGTAAATAGTAGCTCATGCTTATGCATACTGCCACCTTACCTTTGACTTTGATCAAAAAACTTGGAAAATTTTTGTGTGTAGTTCAAATACCACTATGATGAACCAAACTGGTGATGAGTGGCAGGCCTCTAAAACTGTTACACCCCGTGAAAGTTAACGAATAGTAGGTATACGCGTGTATTTGAATAGATAAAGAGAGTACGATGCGTGTGAAGAAGCCTCGGAAGTCGGGTCAAGCGAGGCCAGGTCACACAGGGCCATCGTGACACGCTAGCCGGTAGAGCACCAGCCAGCACGGTACGCCAGAAGCTTGGCGCGATGCCAGGTGCAGCGCGACACCAATGCTGCCGCGATGGCTGGCACGAGGCACCTCCCTGGTGCCTTGCCCTCCTATATATATAGGCCTTGTCTTGTTTAAATCATTTCCAAAAAGATAGCAGCGGCCAGAGACGTTAGGGAACGAAGAAAATTAAGTGAAATTCATCCATTTATGCTATGAACCGCTGCCCGAATTCAAATTAACTTCGGGTATTTAAGTTTATGGTTGCAGGGAGCATTGCTACGGAGTTATTTTCATGAAATTCACCTGACAAATCATAACCCTACCGAGCCAAAGTCATTGGAATTGCTCCAAACTAATTTCTATTTGATCACAGGATTCAACTAAGCATTTCTCCCTTCTAGACTTTCGAGAAATTACAAGTTTTTGATCGTGTTCCGTTAAGTTGAAATATAGTTAATATTTATATATAAAGTTATCATTTTTATTGAATTTAGTACTGAAACTATTCATATTCCCCCAGTAATACGATTGCATTTGAGAAGAGCAGTTGAATATGAACTGAAACTCGCCAGTTAATCAATAATCGGCGAACGAGGTATGTTAAGGCAGTTTCCTTTGGCAAGTTAGTTTCTTTCACATGATAACTCATGTTTGAATCCCAGTAAAAATACCATCCATAGGCATGTTTATTGTGATTAGTTCTCTTTATTAGCTGAAATTCGTATTCCATGTTTAGTTTGGGATGGATTATGCCCGTATAGCCTTCATGACCGACCCATGGGTTATTAGCTGTGTCGACGCCCGCCAGGGGCAAGATGACATCGCTCTACGGAGTGGTATGCCATCCGCGAGGGATGAATATGGGGTCCAAGGTCCTCATATGCCATGGTTGGCTCTATACACCCCCGTCGAGCCTAGTTCCCGGGGTGCAGATATCAGGAGTCCACTAGACTCAGACACAGCTATAGTCAGGGGCCGAACGGGCTCAGTTGCAGACCCAGGGGACCAGTAGGATGGCTAGAGCTATTAGTTGACCTAGTGCAACCTTGATAGGGGTATATAGACTAAAGTGTACTCTCCAGGGCTTATGGGGGCCCCAGGTGGGTTATTCTGTGTTGGTCGTACCTTCCGCTTTTGGAGGCCAGGTAAGGTTTTTGTTTGCTTTAGTTATTAATAAGTTAGACAGTAAGAAGTTCTATTACTCAGGTATGATCTCTATCCCTTAATTTCAGTTATTCTCAGTTCTATCTTTTTGTTCCAGTCATCTATAGTTATCACCTTAAATATTTAGTACATATTGTACTGACACCTTTTCTAGGGCGCTGCATTACTTGCCTGCAGGTATGGATAGATGAGGAGAAGGTCCCTCTTAGCCTCCAGTCAGGATTAGCAGAAGAGTCGGATCCTTTCTTTCGAAGCTTATAGATAGAAGGTTTACTCTTTTTTTTATTGTACAATTTATGGGTAGGTCGGGGCCCTGTCCCGACCATCATATTACTCCTAGAGACTTGCAGATTGTTTCTATCTCCCTGTGGTTAGCTGTTATTAGCCGTGTGGGGCCCGTATGTGTTTTAGTTTATATGTTGGTCGTGTGGGGCCTTGTCAGCCATAGCTTAACCTAGCACTGGATTTACCTTACAGTCATAACTAAACATCGTGTGATCTTGTCGGCCTACATAGGATTCCCCATTATTGCTTGTTTCTGGTTAGCTATTTTCCTTTACAGGGGGCTATAAGGCCTTGTCGGCCGGAGGTTGTATTTACAACCGAGATATAGCCTGTTGTTTTCTTGATTTAGGAAGTAAGCCTGCACCAGGAGTGCACAGTCTTAGTTAAGTCAGTTCAAGTAGCCTCCCAAGGTGGGGCGTGACAAACATGGTATTAGAGCAGGTCATATCCCAGGTAGTCTACAAGTCGTGCTAAGTAGAGTCTTGTCTATGTATGTGTTGTGCACCACATTCTATAGACAGGAGGCTGCAAGGCATGATAGGATGGTTATTCTTTCTTCTTATCCAGTCGTGCTATAGAGCTGTACAATATATGGTTGAGTCCCTAAGCTTACCATATTCTTTTATCTATAGAGAAATGGCAGACCTGCGATACACCACGACTAGTAGGAGATTGGATGTTGTAGTAGGGGAAGGCACTAGAAGGGTGCCTCGGTCAGAGTCAGCCCGATCTAAGGGCGATAGGGAGGCTTCCTCTCGATCTCCCCAGCACTCTCCACCATGCCAGGAGCTTCTTGGAGCGGCAAATATGACGACACCGCCTCTAGTGGTCTCTATACCGGTACCATCGGATCAGGAGGTTAGGAGTGATGTTCTTATGCTAGCTCAGATGATGGCTGCACAGCATCAACCAGTGGCGCCCATGGTCGCAGAGTCCTCAGGAGGACCTGATAGTTCGAGGGTTCGGGAGTTTCTCGCACTGAGTGCCCCGCAGTTCACAGGGACGGACAGAGCGGAGGACCCTCAGGATTTCTTTGATCAGATGCAGCGGATTTTTAGGGTAATACATGCCACACCTGCAGAGTTAGTTGAGTTAGCGGTATTTCGACTATGGGACATCGTAGTACTTTGGTACGAGAGTTGGGAGAGGTGTTTCCCCTCCCA
The DNA here is from genome assembly GCA_018107945.1 of Datura stramonium. Taxonomy (NCBI): domain Eukaryota; kingdom Viridiplantae; phylum Streptophyta; class Magnoliopsida; order Solanales; family Solanaceae; genus Datura; species Datura stramonium. The sequence continues at coordinate 185,465 of JACEIK010002961.1, forward strand.
CTTGGCCCAACTTTTCAGAGGCTTTTTTGGATCACTACCTTCCACGGGAAATTGGACAGGCCTGGGTTGATTAGTTTCTACATCTAGAGCAGGGGTCGATGAGTGTCCGGGAGTACTCTATGAGGTTCGACTCCTTGGCCCAATATGCACCAGCTTTTGTAGATACCATGTCGGCTAGGGTGCACCGGTTTATTATGGGGATGAATCCAGAATATGTGGAGACTTGTATTACGGCCACTCTGTGAGAGGACATGGATGTTGCCCATGTTCAGGCTTTTGCTCAGAATATTGAAGGGATCAGATAGCGGCAACAGGAGATAAGAATGGCGAATTAGGAGCAGCACCGCCGGGCCAGACCTAGTGACATGTAGGCAGAGTCCCTGGGTGGACCCAGACCATGATTTTCAGATAGACCACCCAGACCCCCACCCCTACCACAGCAGCAGGGAAGTAGATCTGGTCGTCGGTGGTAATTAGGGCCTGACGGGAGCTCACGATTAGCAGGTTCATGGTAGTAGAGAGGAGCAGGAGCAGATTTACAATAC
>JACEIK010002962.1:0-11562 GCA_018107945.1 Datura stramonium
TTTTTGCCTACAAACTGTTGCTATGAATAGTAAAATAAGCAAATTATAGCTACTAATGGTAATTATGCTCCAAACTATAGCTAGCTATTTATGAAACTTTCTCCTCTTTTTTTTTGGTTTGTGCCTTTTGCCTTTTCTCCTTTTGGTTCCTCTTGGTCTGACCTCATTAAGTTGGACCTATAAATGCTCTGACCCATGGCATGCCACATTGGCCTTTCTTCAGTCCATTGTCCTTTCTGTTTGAATATTAAAATTTGAAAGGTCTCCTCCACTCTTCTGTTAGGGAAAATCCTAAGACACGTTGTCTGGTGCCATCTTGGGCATCACTTCTGTTGACCCACAACTTCATTCTGCAGATGAAGGTAACAAAAGGAATCTGCTTCCGCATGTGTCCTTTTTAGGTCACAATCTGCTTTAGCTTCTGAAGAGCAATGAAACATCTCCAAACCTAGAAATTTTCAGGCTGGAAGTTCCTCCCCTGCTTCCTGAGTTCCCAACAGCCCTGTTGAGATCGCCTTGGTTGACCGTCCCTCAATTGATTTGACCAACTAGGCTGGTACCAAGGAATTCCAACTTCCTCTTGACTTTACCTCTTGAAATCAAGAAGATTGCTTCATTATCTATGCTGTAAGATGACATCTCTATATGACATTCTTGGTGAAACCTTATTTTTTGATTTCTCACTAGCAATTTTACTTCATTGTGCCTTAGAATAGGCTTAAATTACTAGATAAGTCGAAGTCCCACTGAGTTCGTGGGTAAAACGCTTCCCGGGAAATGTATCTTATCGTTTGGGTTCTCTAAAGTAACTAAACACTTGTTCATTGTCTTTTATCATGCCTAGTTTATTGTACATGTACTCACATACAAACATTCACATAAAATATTAATATATAGACACACACACATATATACATACATGCATACACGTACATACGTACTTATAAACACACAAATACACATTCTCTCTCACACACACGTGATATGTGTATATATATAGTACTCAAATAAATCTCTATGCCCAATAGGTGATCATACAAAACAATTTTATAGTAATTCTTAATGTCTGATCCATGCAGCAAAGGGTGTTTTCGTTACTCAATTTTAGGCCACACCCTCCAGTTGGAATTCTAGTAATGAAATAGTGGATACAACAACTATGCCTCAATTCCAAGCAGGTTGGGGTCCATTATAAGAATACTCACCAATCATTTCACTCCTTTTAAGCTCGTCTCAGGCCAATATATACAAAATAAAAAATAAAATCTCTTTCCACACCTCACAAGCAGCAGCTAGTTCCGGGCTCCATTTGGAAGCCTCGCGAATAATCTCATTACCTTCCCGAGCAAGATCACGTCCTTCATTACGAGCTTTTACACATGCTTCTAGAGTACTAGAAGCTCTCTAGTTATCAAAAAGAATTACTAGAAGCTCTCTACATTTTCTACTGGCATATAACTTTCTAACATATAATAAATCTCTTGACATGACTAAGACTCCTAGGAAACAGAGGACCTCAAGAATAGTAGAAAACCTATTAACAGGACTAAAACATAGCTTAATATATAATTTCCCCCTCAACTTGCATCTCTTTCCTGTTTATATCTCAAATAATGAGGCCCCTTTACACCTAATATTTGAAATTATGTAGCCCGCACCCTGGACGGAATAAGACCACTTTATCTCGGGAAGTGTATTACACGCGCCACTCATTGATTGACAAATGTCAAAAGTAAAAAATAAATAGAAAGAAAACCACAAAAAAGACGATTACAACCTCATCTTCTCCAATTCCCCTCTTTTCTGGTCATCTTCTTCATGCCCCCTCCTAGTTGCCATCCCACTGCTTGACCATTATTTGACCACCTGTACGGACCCCAAGACTCCCTTCTCTTTGATCTCCTCCAACAGCCCCATCACTAGCTCGCACCATAGAAGCTATGAAAGGATTATTTCTCGGTGTGGTTTGTACTGTAGCAAAAGAGCCACCATTTTCTTCCTTCTGCACCAGGTAAGGTCTTCATCTGAGGTCTCCCAGCGAACAGTAATTCTGGTCCTTAACTTGCTGTTAGAGTCCCTCTTTTCTGCAAGACTCTCATGCACCACAACGGCTCTAGGCTCATTTATTGGTGCTGCCATTTCATTGCCCTTTTGGGATTTATCAAAAACCTCATTGAAGATGTAATCAAGTTATGTGATATCTTCATCTGGGATTTACTCCACTATTGGACAAACTGCTGCATTCCTCACCTCTATGTCTCTATAAACTCGAAATTTAGAGACAACTCTTCAGATTGGATATTGATCTTAAGAGCCATAGCGGCTCCAACTTTCCCAACTAAATTAATCCTTAATTTAACCTGAGCAATTCCTTTGTGAATCTTGATATAAACATAAAGAATTTCTGTCATAATACAATCCATGGCTTCAAGGACAAGTGGGACTATAGCGGAATCTTGTGTGTTTTTCAATTGGTGGGTGTTCTTTAGAGAAAAGTGGGGGATAGAGAGATGTGTTTTCTCACGGGGTGGAGGTTGGGTGGTAAAAGAGGAAGACTAAAATAAAGAAAATGATTAAAAAATAAGATGAAAAATGTTAGACTATTAGATCATTTGATTAAATCCGACTGTCCAATTTTGTCTCCATTTTTTCTTTAAGGTTTAACCTCTTCACGCATTCGAAATGTTGGAAAAAGACGCGCTTGCCATCAATTTTGGGGGAAGGGTTACTAGCTACGGAATTTTCAAGACTTCAAAACAAAAAAAAAAGGCTACGGAATTTTCAAGTTAAGGTGTGTAAAAAAATCTCTGTTTTTTTTAGGGTGTGTAAACGGGAAATATGTGCAAGTTTAGGGGGAAAGTATGTAGCCTAAAACATAATCTCAGCTAATTGGTATCACCTATATTGGATCTTGGATATAGAAACTTAATGCTGCTCTTAGCCTCACTATAACGTGGATGCATTGATGCATGCTAAACACATTTGCGACCTAAATGGTCCCCCAGCATATCAGTTGACAGTTTGCATAATAGTTGGTGCTTTAGACTAATTGCACCTCGTGATATAAAAAATGAGGCTTTTCTATGTAATTGGAGGTAACACGTAGTTTAAACTGTGAGTAGATTATATTAAAACCAGACATATAAGCAAGCCACTCTTGTCCTTTCTTTTCCCAATCTCTGTTTACATTCATTTTCTTTTTTTTGGTCGTTCAAATGGAGTTTTTTATGCTATTTTATGCTGCTTAAGATGGCCCATCACCAAATCTTCTCCTCTTTCCTTTTTGGATCAATGCATCCTAGACTTCATTGGGCTGTAACTTCCTGAACTAGGGCCTGATTTTGGCATACCTCCATCTCAACAATTACTGCGGCGGAAGCTTCTTTCGGTTCTGAGCGACTCTGGCAAAGGATCCTCAATCATTGATAATATATCCACAGTGAGGAGATATGCTGCTGAATTGTCCCATTCAATTCCAGTATCATCTGATGATGAAGCTCTTTCTAAAGCCATTAAAGAGGTTAGTCAAAAGAATCTAATTTGTTAGATTGTTAAAAAGCAGATGATTAAGAATCCAACAGCTCACTATACTGGCTCGCTTGTCTTCATAGGTCAGAAACGATAAAGTGCAGTTTATCTGGACGCAATTTGCAGAGCTATATGCATATTTGAGGAAGCAAGCAGATGATTCTGAAAATCTAAATAAAAAGTTAGCAGATATGATAGCATTGCTGACGTGTGAGAAACAGTCTAATAGCAGAAAAAGCATCAAATTTGATGTCACTCCTGAACTGAAGGATGTCTTAAGCCGTATGAATCGTAGAGTCAGGAGCATTTACTCCAATCTTCCTCTAAATGCTATGCTTATTATTTGCACTGGTCATGGAGACACTGCAATAGTTCAAAGGTAAAATCTTTTAAAGCTGGATTGTTTGTTTGCAAGGAATAATAAATGCACAAACTCCTGGTCCGCTCCCTGAATTTGAACTAAACCTAATGCTAGTCATTTACTGGGTTTTAGGGTCAAGATTTAGCTTTAGCCTCTATACCACTGGACTTCGTGATCGGTGGTCTTGTCTAAATTTTGGAACATCCCTCATAATTTTTGATAGCTAAATGACATTTATTGACAAAAAATTGCGAGTGATTCACATATAGCAGTATATGAGTTGTGGCTTATCATAGTTTAGCATCAACTTGTGTTCACTATGGTCAAAAATTGCGCTTATCATAGTTTAGCATCAACTTGTGTTCACTATGGTCAAAAATTGCTTCTTTTTATTCACTTTGCTGATTTCATTTACACAAGATCATATTCCACGTCTTTAGAAGACTTTTTCAATATTTAGTAGTTAATGCATACATGTATTAGATAATGGAAATTTTCAATAATTTTAGAATTTGTGGTTGAAGAAAAATTCAGGATTATTTATTTATCTCATATTTAATATTACGTCGTTCAACTTCAATGTGAAATTGTTGTTTCTTGAGAAAATGAAATTTATTATTTACTGTTTAATTGTAGAACATATTTTTTTAACACGATATTAAACCCAACACTGGATAAAGTTTTTACATAGGCCCAGATTTTTATTATTGGAAACAAATTTTTAGCCAGCTCAAGACCAAAACCTTTTTTAGATATTCAGGCTTCAGCACAAAAACCAAACATCTAATTACAATAATCTTGTTATTATTAATCGCCTTAATACAATCCTACATTATAATCTGTGTACAAATGTTGACAAACCAAATACGTCCTTACTGCACTGTGTAGATAGACAGTTTGCCTTACCAGATCAAATGGCAGTATTCCTTGCCAGAGTAGATGGTACCTCTCTGTTTGGTACGATCATTAAACTCACATGAAGTACTCCTGCTGAGCTTCTGTCATTCAGTCTGATTGCGAAATTATAAAAACAAACAATTCTTTTATAATCCCATATGATACTTAAAAGCTGTTTTTTTTCTTATTTGATTATAGATTTAAAGTCTTAAAGCTGTTATTTCTACCAGTGATTATTGCAGACCTCTTCTTCATCATCAAGGAGAGACCTTTCCCCCCCTTAGACTCGCTGTTTTTCTCTATTATATATTCTTTTTTCAAAACTTTCTGCTACCTCTTTGTCCTTTATGTTTTTCCAAGGTGGTATAGGACGTGCGGTTATATGTTACCAACTGTTACCTACTCTGTAGTAGGTTGGCATGGACTATCTATATATAAGTGTTCTTCAGCATGTCCTCCTATTAGTGCTTTTCTGCTACTGATCCTCTTTTGGTATTTGGGGAGGTCAGAAGTTTGTCCAGTCTAATTCCGAGTGATCCAAATTTTACGTTAGATGCTTGAATTACAGTCGCATGGAGATCCAGGAAGTATCTGGATTTCCTATCTTCTAGTTGGCAGTCTTTTTGTAGTTTTAAGGCTGATAAATATGTTATTGCTTAGCAAAATTTGCGAATTATTTTTTTTCCTCGTGCACGCAGACTGAGGAAGATCTTGTCAGAGCAGACTGATGCCTCGATGTCCCGTGAGAATATTGTTAAACTCTTGGAAGAGTTGCAGGCGCAAGCTGAAGTTGGTTTATGCTTTATAGGTGTCAAACACTGATCATATTTCTCATCTATCATACTATCTATATTCTAACTCTTATTGCGAGCACCTTTATAACCCGGTTTATCAAGGGTAGAAATAGAATAGGAATCTGCAAAACGAGGCAATTTCGTATGAGGGAAATTTTTTGGATGTAAAGTTGGTTCATATATGTAAGGTGTCTTGTTGCCTTTAATCGTCTGTGTGGCCGTAAACGAGGAACTGAACCACATATTATTTGTTGTATGGCTAAGTCTTTACACTTTTCTATGTGAGTTGTACGGTTGACGTGTTATACTTTTCAATGTACTTGGCTATTTCTAGGTTCTAGGTTATATATGCAAATAATTAAAATCCAACTCTATTTTACTGGTACTGTTTGGTTCTTCTCTTATGGGCGACCAATTGATGATTGAGGTGAAGACATAAGTAGTGCTCACCATGAAGTGCTATATAGTCCGACTCAAATTGATACAAGGGAAAGAGGAAAACAGCCACTAGGTTCATATTTGAACTGGTAACTGTTCTCTGAGTTGAATTAGAACCTCTCTTAGAATCCAAGATTCATGTATCCTATATTGTTTCGATAAATTTGTATGCATTTTGGCTAATTCAACAAGCATGCATGCTGCTATGGCCACAACCACACATCTTAGACTTCAATTATCCCCTTTGTACTTTGATACAAACAAATAAAGAGACAGAAACACCTTTGGTTGAGACGATACTTAAAAGAAAGTCCTTTTAATACTATGTTGTATTAGCTACAACTGAACAAACTCGACCTTCATACATTTACAGGATGAAAAACTTGTGAACGTTTATGCTGCCCAACAGAAATTTCCCTGACTTGGCAAAATCCTCATACGACAACTGTGCTCAAATTATGTCGTCATCATAAATCTTTCACTGTTCCATTTAAGCTCAAATTATGTCATCATCATATGAAGGTAAAAATAAATGTGTAATATAAATTAAAAATATGTAAATGACAGTGATAACAAAAAAAAAAAATACACTAACTTTAAAGATGCCAATAATTAAAAAGGTGAAAAGAAAGAAAATCGCTTCAACTATGGGACTTACTAAAATCCTGCTGAATTGTCTGGACAGAAAAATAAAAAGGGTAAGAATAGCTAGCTGAAGTTGAAAGTGACATAGGAAAGACATAAAGAACAGTAAAATCCCCTAATTTCGCATCAGCCTACATTAGCACATGCGTTAATTTTTATCTTCATAGCATCAAAGTATACAATGTCATGCATTCTGATCATAAACACTAAATTTTATCGCAAAGTCGAATTTCGCTACAAACATGCAGCATTGTTTGTTTGTGAGGGAGGGAGCATACTGTGTTACTATTTCCAAGCTGAAGCAACAGTCAAGGTCTTGTCTTCCCACCCGAAATAGAGTGCACCTGCCTCCTCCTTTGCTTTGTACCTTTCGCTATATTGCTTGATAAGATTCTGGATGGATTCGTAGACATTTCGGCTAATTGGGCATGGAGTGAAACCAGCCATCATCATCCGAGCTCTCCATTTACCTGCAACCTCATAACGCTCTATTCGCTCCAGTCCCTCACAGGCAACAATGTTGATGATATCACGTGCAAGACATTGCCGTTCTACATTAACCCTCTCTTGGCTATCCCTTGAAAGAGTTGCATCGAGAGACTCAAATACAGCAGAATAGTAGTTGTAGACTTCTGCAAACCTCTGTAGAAATGGGGCAGTGTTGGTGTTCATGTCTTGCTCGACAACTGTTACCAGCTTAGGATTTAAGCTCTTCACCATCCGCAGAAGCTGATCTCTTTGGTTTACCGTTGATACACTTTCATCAGGCATGTGATGAAGCTGGAATGCGAAATTCACTAGAACAGCTTCACCAGGACGGCAGTTTAACATTGCTGGGGTGACTAATGCAGTGGTCGAAGGGACAGCTTGGAATTCAAAAGAGATTTTGAGATCTTTGGCCAGCTCTGCAAGCCTCAGACCAATGACATTAAGGCCTCCAATAGCACGTTGGACAGATTCAGGGTCATCTACCCCAGTTAACCTCAAATGGGGTGACTTGCCGGGCATACTAGCCAATGTCTGCAATAAAGTGTAATATTGACTTCCTTGGTTAATGTCGAAATCTATGATGTGTACTCTTTTCTCATCTTTAAAAGCCTCTAGGATCGCACCATTTGCTGCCATAAAACCAAACCTAAAGTATGGACATACTTCAAAGAGGACTTGCATAGCAGAGAGTCTCTCAGAAGAGGTGGCTTCTTTGCATTTTAGAGCTTTATAAAGACCTCTGCCAGATGTAGCCATTCGGGCTGCAAGAGCTTCTACCATGTAAGCTGCAGTCCTTTCAAGAGGATCTCCCTGGATGGAGACCATCTGCCTCAGTTCATTAATCATAGATGACGCTTGTTCAATGTTTCCATCTTGAATAGCAGCAGCACAACTAAAAAGCATCTGCTTTGGAGTTTGAGGAGCGGTTACAGATATTTCCTTGTAGCTACTACTGCTACTGATATTAGAATCTGCTGATGTAGACTCCTTGGGAGAGTCCTGAAATAGCGCAGTTCGGATCTGGCTAAACCATTCACCATCTATGTCCATACTCTCCCCACGAGCAAATACATCATCTCCTTCAACTTCGTTATCATCAAAAAGTACCCTTTCAAGTTCTTGAAGCTTCATTGTCATCCTCCCATCATTATATCCTGATGAATCTGGGCTTTGATTGACAAAGTCTCCTGAACCATAACTAACCTGATTGTAATCTCTTGATGGCTGGAAAGAAGATGAATGTCTCTGGTGGAATGGATTCCGCAAGACATCTGTAGGTGATGTGTTTAGAAGTTCTTCTGAAGGTGAAGGAGAGTCGAGCAAATACTTAGGATCGTAACTGCCTGTGCTGCTAGACTCGGTCGCATAGATAATCCCACTTGCATTTTTGGTATACATGGATGATGACAAGCTAGAGTTATCATTGTGACCATTCGGAAAATACAGCTTCCCATTTCCAATTGATCTTACAGATCTAACTAAAGACATGGTTCACTTATTATTCCCCTCAAAACAAAGCTGCTTGAAGTATTCCCTTACAGAAGCTGCTGCTCAGTTCAACCAGAATCTGGTGCAGATCCCCGTAACTGAATGTTGTATTTGGGAGATGTTCTTTCTGCTTCTGAAACATCAAATACACACACAGTCCAATTAGACAAAACAAACCAGTAGTGTAAAAGAACACAATATTAAAAGACAACTAATGGGAAAATCTGAACATATTTAGAAAATAAAAGAATAGAAGATGTATGCATTGTTGCTTAACATGATCCTTATGCACTGGATATATCAAATCAGGGAGACGAAGCATGCTTGCATTATTGAACTTTGAACTAGCACTTAGATAGTATTTGGTTTTGAGTTTAAGTTATACTTTACACTATAGGTAGACCTCCTTTAAATATAAAAATTCCTTATACTGACTGTGTATACAACTTAAAATCGTCGGTTTTACCACATGAGATAGAATGCAGCAGGAAACAGAAGATCAGCCGCAGAAATGATTTTTCATTGGTAGACTAGCAGCAGAAATTATCATAGTGAGAGAATATGTACTCATCATATGAGCTTTTTCATCTCTGCGACTAACGGCTCACTAAAACTTTTCAAGCCTAGAAAGAATTCCCAATAAATACCACTGTTATCCATCCAGCAGTCTAGGACTTCCAGTCATCCAAAATAGAGTATACTTTGTGGCGGACTCCTGAAAACCTACGTTATATTTGTGTTAAGTTAGAGGTTTTCCATAGCTAACTACTCATGCTCCTTCAGCAATTAAAGAACGACTTCACATTTACCTGTCCATCGTTCACAGAAAAAATAAAATCAAAGAGGACATTTAATATAATCAGTTCTTGCTTTTGAGACAAGGTATTGAAAAATTGGAAGCAAGAAGGGGTTTAGCCTATTAGAGATTCAACAAAATACCAAAAAGAGCACAAACCTCAACAAGAACAAAGAAAATAATACAAAACCCTTTTGATTTCTACAGATCTATCCTCCTCCTGAGTATGAACATGGTAATCACAAAAAACATACAGGAGAAGTGTGAATTCTTAACTTCTGAAGAGCAATTAAGGAAAACAGCATGATCCATACACAAGTTGTTCTACATAAGTTTGTATGCAGATTAAAAGCAATCTAGCTGAAGGAAATATTCAAAGCCAGCCACCAAATTCAGAACCAAACACTAAGCAAAAATCAGAAAAACAGAGAAAACAAGAACAGTAAGTCAAAGAAGCAAAGCCAAATTCACCTGTCGTGTTGAGCTCAGAAAGGGAAGATCTTAAGATGAGTGAGTACACAGTAGAAAGAAAAATCAACAATAGCAATCTGCAAATTTCATATTTGAACAGATACAGGATGAATTTTCAAATTGGCTTGGAAGAAAAGCAAACCCTTCAGGGCTTTGACCAAGGTAGACAGAATTAAACAAAAGAGTAAGTAAACAAATATATACCCTTTTATGGTATATTTCCAATAAGAAATATCTTCAGTAGGTATAAATCCAGCAAGCAGACAGAAAGATTAAACAATTTCCATGAGATAGATGAAAATTTCAACTAACCAAAATTCAGATAAGCCCAAACAAAACTTTAGTCTTTGGGTGCCAAATATTCAACCTTTATGAAAAGATCAAACTTTCAAGACTTTTAAGAGAGAAATGAAACTAATTAATCTTCTGGAATTCAAGAAAAGGAATGAGAACACTTACACCCTTTTAATTTCTTTATTTATTTATTTATATACTTGCAGAGAAGCTTCCTAAAATCCCAAGAAATTCAAACCCTTTTACTTTTTTCTTGTTCCTCTTCTACTAGTACTAGTATTTCTCCTTGTAATTGCATGTATATACCAACTTGTCTGACTCTTCAAGAACAAGTTGTTTGACACAGTACAAGTAGAGGAGTAGTTTTGTGTGCCAAATTACAAAAAGGGTAAACAGTGTGATCCATGCCTGTTTTTCATTTTGTCCCCACACGACAAATCAATCTGCACCATTGAATCATAATCTTGTGGACTATGTTTCATTATTACATGTGAGATGAGCATGGATAACGCGTGTACGAGATGATGTTTTCATTTTCTTTTTTTGAAATAAAAATTTCATTTTTAGTTAATTTGAAAAATAATTTATAATCTCTCTATCAATTTCAACTACTGTGTTCTCTTTCTTTCTTTTAAAAATTATAATGATTAAATATTATTTTATTTTTAACTTTAATTTTATAAATTTTAAATAAAATTAAAAAATATCTAAAATTCTTGATCAAACGTCTTGTTTAATGCTTTTGTTTTGTTCTATTTTTTTATTGTGGTTGGTGACGTCGGAGTGCACGTATACGAGACCCAATCAATTGTATAAGTTTTTGTCACATTAATTATAATTGAGTTTAGTGTGTACTCTTAACTTTAGTTTGTACCTTTTAAATTAAACTAGAAATGTTAATATTTAAATTTTAACTTCAAATATTTTCTTTTTCAAATATTGATCATGCTGCCACTTAATTTGGTATAATCAAACTGTAAAATATGTATTTTCTCGAATTTTTTAGCCTTTTATAAATATTTTTATAGTTTTATGATTTTTTTATTAAAAAAAATTATTTTTATTTTTACCCACAGAAGATCATTATTTTTTTACTGTAAGTGGCAAATGGACGAATTGAGTCAAATTTGGATAGGTTAAAATGCATTGAGTAAGTAAATGAGCGGGTTGAACTGAATTTGGACGGGTTAGAATAGATTGAGCTAATAAATTGGCGGGTTATTGACCCGCCCAAAAGTTACTAGGGCTGATACGAATTGAGCTGAAATGGACTAAAATGCAAGTCATAATCCAACCAGCTCAATTTGAATTAAGTTTTAATTATTTTGTTTGTTCTTTTATAATCTTTTGATAACTTATAA
>JACEIK010002962.1:22113-32805 GCA_018107945.1 Datura stramonium
ATATTTTTAAATTATTTTTAATTTGTAAATCCTTCTACTTCGATAAATGGATTTACACTTATATAATTTAATTCATCAATATTTTTGATTCAATATCCAACCTTATATGTTTTCGTGTTAATCTATCTTCTTCTTCCTTTTTTCATATTGTGATTTTTTTTATATTGTGGAATTGAAAAAGACAATAATAATTGTTATATCAGCTCAATTATTTATATCCAAAATAATTTAACTTAGATTGTCTCTTTTAGTTTATCTAATATTGGTACTATATTATCTACTTTAATTATTTGACATTATGCGATCAAAAATTTATGTTATTTGTAAGCGGCATTCTTCATCTACTCATACATTAACAAATTTCATCTATTCAGGTAACGTGATCTTTTCATCTCATAAAATAATTTTTTTATATGATTATAACTCTTGTGCACAATTTATTTTAGATAATCTTGTAAAGGAATCTCAAAAAGATTTCGTGAACGAAATTGTGCTAATTAACAATTTAAGGCGATATGATTCTTATTGGATAATAAAATTCTTAATAATTGGAGCTAAATTAGTAAAAGAATATAAAAAAGGAATAAAGAAAGTCACTCAAGTGACTATAACATTAGTCAATGAAGAGGTAATAATTCTTTTTCGTATTATGTTTTATATTTATATTTTATATTTTTACATATATGTTTGAGTTCTATCTATTTTGATTATATTTTTGTATTTACATATATATGACTCTTATCATTAAAATTTAATATTTTGCAGAGCACAGAAGTTCATGCTATACTTTTCAATAATAATATTGAAAAATGGAAAAAAATATTTACAACAAGACATTAAAGTCAATTTTGTTAACTTAATACCAATTCTTTATTTATTAAACTAACTAATTATCCATCACAATATTTCAATTTATGGTACGAGAAAATAAACTAAAGAACGTAACTTCATGATGCATTAATATGTTGAATTCGTCAGGCTCACTTTTGCTTCCCTCTTCCGGAGGCAATGGCTTTGATATGTTCAGAACTTTCAGAGCAACTAATGAAGCTCTCCTAATGCAGTATTTCCACTGTTCTCTTCTTCAAGATATGCATAACGCTGAGGTACTTGAAATATTCAACATGTTGATGATTTTCCCAGTAATGTGTACATGAAACAAAGGGAAGACATGCAAGTTTCAAAGACTGTAAAAGGGAGATAAGTTGCATTAAGTTGAAAAGAAAACATATACCCCTTGATCCATTGTCATGAATCATGATAATGCAACTTCAAAATGACTTCATCTGGTTTTTCATATAACAACTAGAGCAGTCCGAAAAAAAAAAAGTTAAATTGGCCAAAGCTGGGGAGTTGCACAAAGCTTCATTACATCTTGCCAACTACCTGAGCAAGGTGCTCCATCTTCCGGTTCACATTTTGACAACTTCAGCAGCAGTTGTCTCATCTGCGCATTGATGCATCTTATTGTCATCCCTCTCGTCCTTAGCCAGAGGTTCGAGCTCTACTTCCTCGGGAATATTCTGCTTCATAGGGGTTGTCTCATCTGAGCATCGGTGCTCTACTTCCTCCGGAATCACTCCAGGAATATTCTGCAGCACAAATGACAAGTACGAAGGTTGCTGTAGGAGCTTTCTTTTCTCCAGATACTGGAAAAGTGTAAACACCAACGGAGTTAAGGAAGCACTTTCCTCTTTGCAGAATGGACCAGGATGAAGAACAGTGAGACAACAGTACATAGAGACAAAATTAGGGCATGAAGGATGAGATGATACAAGAGGAACATAGGGGTTAGGATGAAATTGGTGATCACAGATAATCATGCTGGTGACCAAATGCAGAAGAGCTTACTTCCAAATCTATGCTAAATTTTCCATCCTTGAAACTGGTTTTGGTGTTTTGTTAAATACTATAAATTTAGTCACCAAAAAAAACAAAGGAAAAAAGGATATTCATTTCTCCACCCTTTCTCATTTGCCCGATCAATGAGTTTCTGCAACAATTCCAGCTCTCGAGCAATCCTCTGACATTAAAAGTGAAGGAGAAGAATCAATCATAATAAAGATGTCATCAGATATTTAGATCTTCAACAAATATATTGATTGAAGATAACAATAAAAAGGCCGCTAAAATTTTCATGTTACTGAAACGGAAGCTGAAATTCGTAGAGCAACAAACTATAGGAAATAAATTATCCAAATATACAAGTAACTCGGTAAGATTGAAATCATACATGCTTTGTGATGTCCTCATGAAGGATTTTAGCCTTCTGTTCAAGCTCCACCTGCAGATAGGAGACTAAGTTTTATGGTAGTACTAAACGGAATTGGAGTTCAGCTGAATCTATAACTGGAAAACTTGAGGAATTGAGCTTTATATCTTTTCAGAAATGTAGAGAACTAAAATAAAAGTATATCCATCACTGAAGACAAATAGAAGTATATTTAATAGAGGTGACACACACTATTAAATATTGTGTCAGAGCAAGAATTTTTTTTCGATTCGAGTCTCACCACAACCCATCACTGAAAACTCCCCCACATTTTCTTTTTTGAGGTAGCGCTGTAGAGTTTGCTAAAAAGGAAAGAAGACAATGGGTTTCAGTGAGGCATGCTTTTTATTTGAAATGGAACATGATGATAAAGGCCAGTTAGCAGGCACTGTTACTTGGTGAAACCAAAACTGAGGACATTATCAAGTACACAGGATATTGAGTGCTAGAGACCAGGGACTGGAGAAACTAAACCATCAACCTATTCACATTACAGCGACTCATTTTTCCATCAATAACCTACAACAATAAGGGACAAGGATTAGAAGAAGAAGAAGAAGAAGATTGAGACTTCACTTGCCCACTCCAGTATTCTACCTTGATCAGAGTCCTTTCCAGAACTGGTTAAGAATTGGGTGCCACGAACCCAGCCAAGATCTATCCAGGTTCTACTAGTTTCTTCCCACCAGAGGAGTCACATGACAGGACTGAAGGATACATGAATATGACCAAGAGTAGTCACTGTTAAGGAAAGGACAAATCCTAGAACAAAGACAAGGGAGCATGTGGTATGTTGCAAGGAGCATGCCGCCTGAAGAGCTGAGACTGGAAAAACTAGCTCCCACTCAAAATCCATATTACAAGCTCTAACGCTATATAATGGAAGATAAATTGGATTGTTCTTCAGGCAACCAGAACTTGCACTGAGCAGTGCAGACAGAGAGATCAGTTTTTGGACAAGTCATCTATTTGCGGGTATTTTATGCTGGAAACAATAGTTAAACATATTAAAGCTTTCTCTCATACAATAATATCTAGACTATGTTTCAACTTAATAGTTATGTCAAACTGCAAGCAAAGAACCCTTACAATTGTAAGCTTTTTAAGAAGGCCCGCTTTCACCTTCTCTCTCAGATCATCACATTCTTCCTGAAAAAAACAGATAAAAATGTCAAAATACATTGAATCGAAGGGTTAACCACAAAAGCTTCTTGATAGAGCTTAGTGACTGGGTAGTTCCACACTGTTAAGATGTTTCTCAAGTGTATAGGAATACATGTAACAGCTTCAAATCAACTAAGAGTGAGATGCTATGTTGTATTCTGGACATACAAAAAACTAGCTTCCATTATGATCTAGACTGCTGCTAGAAACGTTCAATCAGGTTTTTTCCTCAGTTCAAGAAATACTCAAAATGATCCTCAGAATTCTCAACTGAAAAGTAAATGGAAAAGGGAATAATCAGTAGGTACCTTCCTATTGGGTCTATAACTTTTTTATGGATAAGCAATTTCCATTAAAGTAAAAGCACCAAGAGTTGCTCAAAAGACTTTACAATAATTTGAGTGCTCCAACTACACACAACAGTCCAGCAGCTCTAGAATGTTATCAAACATTTATCGCCTAAGATATTTCAAATTACTTCCAATTTGATGATCACGCATAACAACCTCAGGTTTTACAAGGTTGAGAATACTGTTATCCCAAATGAAGCCACTCTTCAGTCACTGAATTTTGTTTTTACCATAACTAGAAAATATATAGAGGTAAGGTCTGCGTAGACTTTACCCTCCTGGGACCCCGCATATGAGATTACAATTGGGTATGTTGTCGTTGTTGTTGTTGTATCATAACTAGAAAACATATGAAGTTACAATTTCTGCGGTGCAGATTACACCTAGTAGACATTAAAAAGCTATTTCCTTCCATTCGAAATAGAAAAGGATAGCTAATCCACATGCCACACTTCCAATCATTGGCTGCAATTGGATCTTTTCCCAGTGTGAAATCTACTTTAATGCGACTAACACCAAATCTGAGATAGCCAATGACAACATCTCAAAACAAGAGAAAACCTTTGATCCTTTTAAAAGAGCAAAACAAATATAACCTAGAAATAATCAACATCCAAAAGTAACAATTTTTTTGGCAGTCTGGTTTTAGCAATTGGAATCTAACACTAAGTTAGAAGAGAGACAAGTATTTGTACATGGAAAGACTTTGATTAACAACATTCAATCTCTGTATTAGTAGAATGATCATATAAATGTTGTGTATATCTGCCTCCTCAAAATGAGCAGTCCAGTGAATTTCTGAGCAGGCATACAAAGATATTCACAGCCGTTTGCTATATATATAACTAATAAGCTGCAAAATCATGTCAAATTATAGGTAGAGATTGCATAAACAGATGCCCTCAAAAGATGAAGTAAGGTACCTTAGAGAACTCATCATCAGAAAGCATGGACAAGCAAACATCCCTGGCCATATTTGAAACTAGAATTAAACTCTTGCTGTTGCACTTATCACTTGATCCATGCTTGATCCCTGAGAACACTCGCTTAAACAAGAAGGATGTAAGTTTGGAAGCAAAATTGGAACTCAAGATTAAGATTTCAACGGAAGATAAAATTATATTAAGCCTCGATGAGAATAAGATTATGATCATTGCCTTGCCTCTCTCCATCCCATTTACTTGACTTGCTTGCTTTTTTCTCTTCCAAATATACTGAGCTTCTTTAATAGATCAATTTATCTTATTTCATCACGTCATATCTTTTCATCAATCTATTCCACTCTATTCACATATCAAGTTTCTACTTTCAAATTTCTCCAAATCCTATTAAATTTAATTATAGTAACCTATTTAAAATTTTCTCTCTCAACCTTTGGTGCTAGTCAAATTAGGTCTCTTACTCTTCTTTGGGCTGGAGAGAGCAACTTGTTTTAGTTTAGCAATGATCATCCTCCGTCCTGGAAAGGGTAGTATGATCCAGCATCAACTCATCTGATTCTCTATGTGAATTACGACATAAATGTTTTATCATTTTTAAAATAATATTTACATATTTGAAAACTACATATTAATTACTCCTAATCAGAATTATTTTGGTAAAATCTAACCAATTTATTATAACATACCGTAATCAAAGAAAGAAACAATTTGACTCCCCAAAAAGTAATAGTACCTACCATACAACATGGGCAGACAAAGTATAATAAATTGTAAAGAAGGTTTATAGGTTCCAAACAAAATATAGAGGGTGTTAAGAATGAACTCTTCTCTCAATATTAACAACACAGCAATGACTAGCCCAAGGGAAATTCAGTTCATGAAAAGATGAAAAAATGAGTTTCGGATTTCAACTTCTATTTCACGTGCTTGAACAGATTATCAATGTCATGATAGAAACAAAAAGTGTAAACAAAGTTAGTTAAGGGAATTGAATTGGGGAAAAAAGGATTTTCCAGGTGTTCTGGCTAGTTAATGTCCAATTATCCAAAAAATTCGTATGGAAGACATGAGCATAATGCAACATTCAGAAATATTCACAGCAGTCCCCGGGGAGGTTAGCAACTATTTCAAGAAAAATCAAAGAATAAAGTCATTTGTTAAAACAACCTGCAATTTGCACAAGCCGATGAGAGTTATGCTGCTCATAATCACATGGATCTAACTTGACCCGAACAAAACTTCCTATAATCTTGGTTTCAATTGACTCAGGCTGCTTGATCATCTCCAGCACCAAGCTCCTCTTCAGGTAAATGAGTTTGATATTTTCAGGAATCAAGGCTGCAAATTGACTTTGTGCTGCAGTTGAATACCAAATTGAGGAAATCTTTTTTTGTTCAACCTTTTTCTCATTTTTTGGAGCCACCAACATTTCTGTGTCATCATCTTCAAGATCATTATCAAGCTCATCCTTTTGTAATAGCTCCTCATTTTCAACAAAATGGCTTTCAAGGAGGCTAAATATTCTGTGTCTGTTTATTACTTTCTTCCCAAAAACAGCTTGTAACTGAACATCACAAAGGATCCTTCTCTTTTTAACTGGATGGATAAGGTTGTGTTCTTTTACATATTTAGTTACTATCGATGTCACATCATATTGGGATAATTTTTCTCTGGTATCTTGACCAATAAACTGAAGAAAGTCAATTAGAGCTTTTGATCCCCATCCAACAAATTCTTTTTTCTTTGAATTGACTCCTCTTCGCATCTTTGTTTTCAGCTGTGTACATCTTTTCTTTTTAAGCCTTTTCTTCTGAGGTTCTTCATCACTGAAATCTCCATTGTCCGAAGAAAGCTGCTCATCCTCTTCTTCACTGGGTTCATCCTCTTCTTCACTACATTTATCTGAATCAGAGCTAATTTGGCAAATCTTCTCCTTGTCTAGTTGAGCCTTACCAGCAAGAAGACTAGTTTTGTCAAATCCTTCTTTTTCCCTTACTATCTCGTAATACTCCCTGAAAAGGCCCTCGTATGTTTCCCGATCTCTAAGGTCTACACTTTCCTGGAAAGCAACAACTATTCATATGAGAAATGGAACAGATTACTCATCAAATTGAGGAAAAATAAAGCAAATAAGAGACAAAGATATGTCCAGCAATAAAAGAAAGACTCCTCTAACTGAATAGTGGCAATAACATAATAGTGATAAACACACAAGACGTAATCTCACATGCTCAAACAAAGAAAGTCACTATTAATAGAGTTGTGTCTCAAGAAGATTAATTGTGACAATATCCACCTCACATGTTGCTAGAATGAACTCAATTAAATTCAGGAAACAAAATGATGATCAAACCACACCTATTAAATACAACTAAGATTTTCGACCGAGCTTCTCTCATGTTGAATCCGTGTGAAGCCACTCCCTAAGAGACAGTTAACTTATTAAACTTCCATAAAATACAGTTCACCTTCCATATAATCTTTCACTTTTTCAGATCACGAATGAATAGTGTTTTAAAGAGAGACAGATAGTGCAAGTCATACTTTCCTGTTGTCAAACTTGTTGCCTCTCAAAGTTCTTTAAGATGTGGCTTCATTTATCTCTGTCTATCATGAATATTAAACATAATTATATGTCAATGCTGTAAAGCGTCATGCTATTAACTTTAAAGCTGTTTTCCTGGGCTAGTTCAGTTAATAGTTTCCATGGCAAGTTCTCTTTCGGATGTGAAAATAAGCATTTCCGAAATAGTGAAGTAATTAATTAGTTAATACTGAACCAAGAAATACAGTGCCAGAGTAACCATAATAATCATGCATACCCCATCAGAATCAATATTCCTGTCTTCTTCCACAAGCAATGCGAGCTTTAGGCAGTTATTGCAGAACCCATACTTCCCTTTAATAAGGACAAAATCAATACGACCAATGCAGCGAGAGCATACAGCTCTATCACAACAATAACAGTGATAATCCGAACTTCTGTCGCAAATTAAGCATGTATGCCATCCTGGAATGCGGTAAAACTGATGTTACTTTTCACACAACTATTTTTATTCTATGTGATGAAAAATCAACACACAACCAGTGAAACTAACAAGACAAAAAAATAAGCAACCAACATATAAGTACTCAAACTTAAAATATTTGAATGCAATCTACATTACAGCCCCTTGGGGTGTGTGGCCTTCCTCGGAGCCTTTGTGAACGCGGGAAGCTTCATGCACCAGGCTATCCTTTTAATCTTATGTCTTTGAGTGATAGATATACTTGTCTATTTCATCAAATAGTTATCACAGACTACTAATCCTCTGGAAACCTTGTTTGTCAAAGTGGCTGTCTTTGTAATTCCTTGTACCAGATAGATGGTATCAAGGGACTTTGACTACTGTATAACTTAGTGTCCTCACTCTAACAGTATCTTTTAACAGTATCTTTCATCAAAGAAGTTCATGCAAGTAAATATGATAGGGTAAGCAACACCAAGTATAGTGCATGCGATTGCGAGGTTGTTAAGCAAGTTATTAAAGGAGAGCAGTTCATATCCCTTTTCATTCTAGTATACAAGGAGAAATGACAAAGACTTTTTTTTCTAGTGATTATTTTGAAAAATCTCAACACAACAGAAACTCAAAATTCAATTGCCTTTTTCGCTCAATACAAAGTGTCTTTGTCATGCTTAATTTTGGTTAGTCAAAATCAATAAACTAGCAGAATGAGTCATCTTTCCCCACGCATGCTTAAGGAAAAAAACTCTCAGAAAAAACAAAAGGAGAAAGAGTAGATTTAGAAATATTAAATTTGCTTGAAGAAGGATGAATTAAGAGACTTGCCACATATCCAATGTTCATCACTTGTCAAAAATGAGTCATCTTTCCCCACGCATGCAGGGTGATAAGCTTTCAAACATTTCCTACAAAGTGGAAAATAAAAAATTTAGTAGAATTCCATGTAGAGAAAGAATCACCAAGTCACAGGGTGCGTCCGCAGCAAAGGTAATCAGTCACAGTCCACAGGAAGATTACTTACATTTCAAACATTTCCTGCTTATATCATTGATTTTCTTAAGCTTTTAACGTGAAATTTCAAACAGAAAACAGTGCTCATCTCAAAAGATGAATGAATAGAGCATGAGGTTAAAGAATTACTGTCCACTCACGAGTCACAATCCACTCTAGCATCCTAGGAATATAGACTTTTTTGTGCTTCATATAAGTCAAGTTGACATCAATGAATCTATAGATCCGGGTTTCACGGGTTTCAGAGCAGTCAAGTTGACATTAGCGAATCTATAGATTTTGTGTTCCATACAAGTAAGGTTGACATATTTCTTTTATTCATCATTAATTTTTTGGATTATGAGGGGCCATTTAACAAATTTTTTACCCCAACCCAGCCCATCAGGAGGATCAATAGTGTTTCCCACTTAGCCTCCAGCATGAGCCGAACTCCCAACCTACCGGATGATGGTGGAAGTGCTCAACCACTCGAACTAGCCTCACTTGTCAGGGGGCCATTTAACAATGTTTGCAAGCAAGCTTGATTTTATCCAAGAAATTTCTGGGTTATCAGACAAGAAAATAACCTTCCACAGAAAGCCAACAGTGGCTATTACATAAGAATAAGAAAAACTAAAAAGAATTTTTTTTTATTTTTGAATAATGGAGAAATTCTGAAGAGTCAGCTTAACCTAGGTATGACCAACCATTGGAGAAACAAAATTTAAACCTCAAAACACATTGGATGGTATCATTTGGGGATAAAATATTTACCACAGCAACTAATGAATGCGAGACATGTGTCTTTTATACCATCATTTATGGTTATGCAAGTTAAATTATTTGATTTGATACACAATCGGTTGCTATTATTTTTTATCTAAGAAAGAACCTAGGGTTGCTGAGAAAGACAAAAATATTCCCCACCAATCCATTCCAGGTGAAAACTATCAAGCAGAGGGGCAATTTTGACCTAAAGTTGGAAAATGATGTCCACGTTTTCATCCAGAAAGTAAAGTCAGAATATAAGAATAAAAATATAATTTCTATATTCGGACAAACTAATAATTTTTTTTTTTGATAAATAAAAAAACCAGAAGGACTTGCCCATAATCACAAATAATGAGCTCTCCTCCATCTTTACATTCAAAGCACCAATCTTCTGCAATTTCTTGTTTGTTCAAAATCCTCTTGCCCCTCTTCTTTGCCATTTATAGCAGAAGGGTTGGTTTCTTCTTGAAAGTGAATTACCAGAGACCCACTTCACTGTAATCAAGAAAAGTCCCTTGTTTAGTTCACATAATCAAAACTAAAATGCAGATATGGTGTAAACCCTTTTAGAAAAAGAAGAAGCAGAAACAGTATAACAGACAGAGAAAATCAAAGCTTGANCAAAAAAAAAAAATGAATACCCAGAAGAAAAAATAAACAGGTTCTCTTAACACAAAATTCTAAAGAAATCCCAAGAATCATAACAAAAATTACATATTTTCAAACAATACTGGCAGCCATTAACCTAAAAAAAACAAGAATGTCATTTTGATCAACTGAAAGAAGTCCACACGCACAAAAGAAGGAAAAAGAAAAACTTTATTTGACTAACAAAAATAGACCCACCTGCAAAATCAGTACCTTCTTCTTCAACAGAAAGATGACAACTTTTGCTCTGAGATAACATCAACCATTGAAGGGAGAATTGGGGTTATAGAAAGAGAGATTTTTTTCTAATAAAAGAGTCCTATTTCAAGAAAGAAGAGTTTGAGTGTGATTTGGAGTAATATATTCTTGGATTAGAGGAAAAAAATTTACTGACACACGCTCAATAACTGCACAGAAGAATTGATACATTTGTCAGTTTGGTGACGACGATCAAAACAATGTTTAGTAGAGTAGTAGTAGGTGCTTAAAAAAAGATTTGCTTTTTAAGTGTAGAAAGCTTTTGCTTTATTTAAGGAGCAGTATAAAAA